>JABEEO010000030.1:0-172851 GCA_013364945.1 Fusarium tupiense
GGCAAAAACATACAACAGCGGGGATTCGCTGGTCGTCACCGACCCAACTACTAATCCGCCCCTTACCAGCTTATCTATGGGAGAGCGGACGGGATCCCGAGTTCTCTGGTAGGTATGGTCGTATGTGACAGAGGATGGTGTTCTTTCCGCTCATATCATTGGGCTGTAAGTCGAGGGCAGAGTCATTGGCTTGCTTGTGCTTTGGGAGCCAAAATTCGGAACTTGGCGGAGCTCCTCAGGCTGCCAGCCCACATGCGCACAAGCACGCTCGACTCGGACACGATTTCTTGCAAGCCTTTATCGTATCAAGAAGGAACATTTAGTAGATCAAGTCAACCCCGTGTTTCTAACTCTAATTCTGTGAAAATTATCGCTGGCTTTCTGATAAGCTCTTCCAGCGCCTGAACCCTCTGTGAGCTACAGCTTCAGCCTTTGGATCGTTCCAAAGTCGAATCTTGTGGCTTGATCTCAACCAGCCAAGATAGCCTCTTCCAAAGTTCTTGTAACACCCCCCTCATTAATCATCGCATTCAAAACAGCCCGCCAAATCGAAGAAATAAGGACCGAGGTAGAAGGCAGGCGGATTCACCTGGGCCTGGGTGCCCGAGTACAGGTCGCAGCTAGTGCCATACGAGTCGAAGGACTTGCAATGACAGTCACTGGCACAGGCATCGGCGCAAGCTGCCTGATCAGCTACTGTGGGTGAACCGATTAACCAAGACGCGTCGATCCGCCATGGTGCGACCTGGAATGGAATTGTACAAGCGCCGCTCTTTCCGATGACATGGGTGCAAGCAACTGTACATGCGGCCTCCGTGGTCGTCGTTGCCGCTGCTGTGGTAGTTTCAGCCGATGTTATCGACGCAAAGACAGTGGTCGACTGCTCCTCCGTGGTCGATAGGGCTGTCGTGGATGATAGAGCCTCGGTGGTAACGGCGTCGGCAGTCGAGAGTGTCTCAGTGCTGAACAACACGCCCGTTGTCGTCTGTGTCTCAGTCGATGACAGCACTTCTATTGTGGTGGACGTACTCGAGAACGAGATGGTAGATGACGATGCCAGCGATGGCTTGCAGGGACCGGCATAAACACCAGCCACAGCCAACGCCGCAGCAACCAACGCGCTTAGAGATCGGGGAGCCATTGTAGATAAGAATGACGTGAATAGATCAGAGTGACATGTTGCCAAACGCGGTACTTTTTGTATTCCATCCAGGGGCTGTTTTCTTTGACAACTGGTAATTTCCCCAGTTCGGAGCCCATCTCGAATGAGGCTAGTGTACTGCATCCAAATTCTGCTAAAAAGCCAAGATACGAACATTGGTTTCAAAAGTTTCTCTTAGCTCAGGTTTAGATGTGGTGCTTAAGAACCTAAGATAACGGCTAACTTAACCCGTGACAGTCGAACGCTAGAGCAGCCAGCCGAACCCCATTATCGGTAATGTTCGCGGGGGAACAGAATTCAAATCTGATTGTTGTCAGACTGAACCTGAACGGCACTCCAAATCTACGACAATGCTGGCTAACCTGAGGCTGGTGGCTAAGTTCTGTCTGCTGATCCAAGCTCTCAGCCACGAGCCTCAAACTGCAAATAAACACATCTAGCTAACAACTTGAGGCTGGTGGCTGTTGTATCTCAAGATATTACGTTGGCCCTATATTGTCTCCGAGAATTCCCCGTAGGGTGCCAGAGCTTCCAAATATTCTCTGGATCTTGAGAAAATTGAGTTGATTTATCTCGTGAATATCTTCAGTCATCAACACCACAGAACAAATGGACGGGATTGCAAAATATTGTATGCATGGCAATGGCTTCGCTGTTCCAAAGACCTTGTTGTAAATTATTTGACCAGAAAAGCTGGTGGAACTTGGCGGGATGCTTACGCTGAAACTGCCGAAACCGGCCAATCATCATGATATATCGGGTTGCCGATGCGTCACTGTGTAACTAGTTGCCTTGGTTGCTGAAGATGTGCAGTTTGCAAACCCCTCATCTCACCCTGACCTTTCCCACTTGCTTTTGCTGTCTCTAGAAAGTTGGCACCACGAACTCATCTACGCAGCATGGAAGGCGAACGACTTCTTGAAAAACTATGGCGCGAGCCTACAGAAGAGAGACTGCAGTGCTTGCAGTGTCAGAAGTCGTTCAAAGGGACCCCTCTTATTCGTACATTCCGCATTGAGCAGGCAGGCTCCCGTCGCTAAGGTTCAAGCGCCGTTGTGTCTACATCCCAAGGCGATATTATCCTCTTCGACCGACATATGGACTGTGTAGTCAGCTCAAAGATCCTCTTCTCAGCAGTCTCCCATGTCTGGGACCCCAACATCTCAAAGGCACAGCAGCAACAAAAGACTGTGCCAGAGACTCCAGAAGCAGCCCGCCGCGTTTTGGACATCTCGACAAGTATATACAACGGAATCGAAAGACCGGGATACGAGGCCAGAGAGCTTTGGCTGGACTACATAAGCGTGCCTCAATGGTCCGATGCCCTGAGGAGCAATATCCTTCCCATCATGGATAAGCTCTTTAGCACAGCCGAGACAACTGTCCTGTACCTCGACGATGTGAGTCCGAAGGTGGTAAACGAGCTCTACCAAGACAAGCGGACTCCAGAACGACTCAGCTCAGTCATATCAGTCTGCAACTCCAAGTACTTCAAGCGCGTATGGACCGCCATGGAGTTCATCAGAAGTGAGCGTGTCAGAATGATGATCAGCAACTATACTTACCTCCCCGACCTTGACGACCCTGCATTCCTGGGCCAGGTCTTCAAGGCCTGGAAGGACGAGGTTCGTCAACATGAAAAGGTGCATGATCTCGAAAGAAAGGTCCAGATGGGCAAGAATCAAGTCCCATGGAGTCTCGGTACCCTGAGACAGGCAAAGTTACTGAAAAGGATGAACTTTGCCATGGCAACTGCTCTGCTCTGCAAGAGAGGGTGCAGAGACCGAATGGACTTCCTCCATGCATTGAGAGGAATAGTTCGTGCAAGGTTCTTCAAGCCAAACAGTTCTGACTTTAAGACGGAGTACTATCGAATTGCGTGGGAATGTCTCAAGGTGGGAGACTACTCTCCGCTGTTGATTACCCCTTTTATGGGAGCTATCGAAAGACGAGGTCCCGGCCACTGGCCTGAATTCGGCTATAGTGACGTTTTCACTTGGCAGTTGGGACAGGAAGTGAGTCCGCCAACACTTGGTAAATACACAACTTTGGACGATTCGGAGCAACGTGTTACTCTTCATGTGGAAGACATTGGAACAGTTTCGATAGTCGGCAGACCAGAGAAAGGTTCGATGATTCAAGCCTTCTCGTCTGCCGCGAAGCTAGCTTTGGAGATTGATGGACCAGACGTTAAAGACTTTATTACAGCCCTGGCAAGAACTCATACAGGGAGTGCGTCAACCACCATGGAAATTCTGGAAGAGAAGAACGAAGTGAATCGTCTGCAGGGAGTTCTGAACAGGCTCTACAACAGCCCAGAAGTTCCCACCTGGCCATTGGATGGCAAGGATAACATCAAATGGCTCGCAGACGTGCTATCATTCTCCAAGCTCAGACCTGGCGATGATCAAACTGTGCTGGGAGACAATGTAGCCAGATTCGGAACCATCCACTGCAGACCGTATGATTACACCGTTGGTATCACTTGTACCGGTTGTAGTAGGATGTTCGCACATAAGGTCGGGAGTTTCGTCTTGCCAACGGAGCTACGGAATGCGAAAGCATATCGTATCCCAGGCCTCAAGTATTTATGCTCCGAGAAGGACGGTCTAGCAATTTTGGTTCAGGGGGATAAGATCGTTGGAAGAATGATATGGGCCACGCCCGCTTGTTCATGTAGGAAGACAGAAGTGGTAACCCTGAGGATGCCAGAGTTTTTCTTACCCAGCGCGTTTTCAATCAACTAGTCATACGAATGGTAAGTCAACTGAGAAATTGGGCAGATAGCGTAAGAAAAGGTGTTCTGGAATTAGTATGAGACGTATAAATTTATGAATAGGATCAGTATTCCTTTGGTACATAGTCTATGATTTAGATTAAGATGCCATAAACACATCATAAACGTCTACTCAAGTAAACTTGAGTTTTATCAGTCTTGATAAGAGCTTGGATCAGCACAGAGAACTTAGTTCCCGATTATTATCACTCGTCAATCCAGATTCATCACTTGATTCAAACCTACTATACTATAAAACTTTATAGAAAGTGCTTATAGAATATTTCAGCATTATGAAGAAGCTCATTACGAGGCATCAAAGTCTTGTAAGCTTCTCAGGGGGCTGACGCAGGTCACAGCAATCACCAAGTTCTCTGTGTGCTGATTTGAGCTCTCAGCCACAAGCCTCGGAGCCTAGACTATCTTATGATAATGTTGAGATTGAGGATGCTCCAAGTTTAGAACATGCCTAGGGCCATTTCAGAGGCCTTATGTAAATCCGCCAACTTGGACTTTATGTCGGCGCAACTAGTTGAAACCTAATGCTACCTGAGATAAAAAACACCTAGATCGAGTATTTGAGAAATCTTTCGAGCTCCGGTCTCCAGTCTCGCACAGGATCATCAACGCCCAGACCAATGCCGTGTTTTCCGTCAGGCAGTACCACTACCTGAACCATTCGACCATGCTTAGCCATCGCATTTGCATAAAGGTATGTGTTTTGAACCGGGACGAGTTCGTCATTAGAAGTATGGAAGAGGAACGTCGGCGGGGTCTTGTCTGAAACCCGATTCTGCACAGATAGGCTTTCGATCTGTTTGCGGGTTGGGTTGCTTCCAAGCAAGTTATATCGTGAGTTCTCGTGGGTATAGTCATCTTCCATGGTGATGACCGGGTAGCTCAAAATACCAAAGTCGAGCTTTGCCTTCGGATTCGTAAGCGTTGTTCCTGCGAGATGACCACCAGCTGAGAAGCCCATGACACCCAGTTTCTTAGTTCCAGGGCTTTGCTTTCGAATGAGCTCGATAGCAGCCAGGGCTTCGTCCATAGGTGTCGGATACAGTGGCGGAGTTTTGATACTGGCCGTTGTATAGTTAAGAACCCATGCGTCGACGCCAAGCGTGCTGAGGTACTCTGCCGGGCCAAATCCTTCGTAGCTGATAGACATCACACTGTATCCACCACCCGGGCATACCAAAACACCAACACCAGTTGAGTTGGCGGCCAAAAAGGCTGTGAGTTGCTTGGGGTCTAGCCTAAGTTCAGTATTAGCATCAACGACCTAAGGTGTAAACTTGGGATTTGAACTGACTTCATCGCGATCTTTGGGGAATCAATCTGGTCTGACATGGTAAAAGATCCTTTCAAAGGGTTCACTGGCCATATAAAGATGCAAGTTCAATTTACCCGGATCAGCAGATTCCACAAGCATTAAACCCAGATGCCGTGGATGAATTCTGGAGAAACCGGCGGGGAAGCTTAAAACGTTACTTCGGACTGTGTTGACCCGATGGCATGGGTTGCAACCTCGTCTTTTCTGGGTATCAATGCCGAGGCCTCAGGGAATCTGGGGTAGAGTCCACCAATAAGAATAATCACTCGGCGGGAAAAGGATGATCTCCCGGATGAATTACATGGCTATAAATCACCACCAAGTCATACACCCTTCACCTACGACACCTATCCTATGCATAAGGCCATCCATGAGTAATGGAGAGGCATTCAGGGAATAAGAAAACAAAAGCCTCTAACAGAGGATGTTAAAAACCTGGTAAAGTATCCCCTAAGCTCAGGCTCAATTGCTTAAATAATTTCATCGCTTATTTAGAAGGTCATGATCCTTCTTGCCTCTCTTAGACAAGGTTGCAAAGAGAAGAAAACACGATATGGATTTGAGAAGATACATAAATACTACATATTACATCGGCATTGCCACTGTACCATCTCACCACCTGGCAAAGCTTTGGTAGAGCGGGGACTCGCATTTAGCCGAACAGACCTCGAGCATTAGTCGCTCGAATAGCGTTCGCCTTTTGAGGATCCGGGAATACCTCTTCAACATCCTTATCGAAAGCAGCAGCATACTTGGCGGCTGATGACATGGGCGTGAAGACAGTGTCAGATCCCCACATGATTCTGGTGTAATCGACCCATCGAAGCAGTGCAGGGATGGCGAAATTGACAGGCCAAGGTCCGGCAAGGTCGAAGTAGAAGCTCTTAGAGAGGGTTTGCTTCATGGAGTCCTCCGTTAAGTTGAGACCAGGGTAGAGAGCGCTGTAAGTGACAATGCGGTCCAGGGTTGGGATCAGACCACCGCCAGCATGGGACATGATCCACTTGAGGTTGGGAAATTTAGTCGGCATTGACGTATAGAACAGATCGGCAAAGGTGCGCGCTGTCTCGAAAGGGAAGTCCAAGGTAGGAGCAGCGAATTGTCGCACGGCGACTGGGCGATTGAGAGCCTGCCACTGCTGCTGCGAAATAGAGGGAGCAGTCTTGTCAATATCAAACCGCATCTTATTGAATTGAGTGCATGGGGTGGTAGGGTGCTCAAAGATAGTGACGTTGAGCTCGTTGAGCGCGTCGTAAATGGGCTCAAGGTCACGGTCACCGAGGTATAGCCCGTAGTAGTTGGACATCATGACGATTCCATCAGGTCTAGGGCTGAGCTGCTTGAAGAGATAGTTAATCTCTTTCAAGGAAGCCTGGATGTCAGGCAACGGAAGAGATGCAAAAAAGCCAAACTGCTTGGGGTATTTGGCCTTAACCTGAGATCCATACTGGTTGACTCGGCGGGCCAGCTTGACAGCTTTCTTTGTGGCATCCTTTGAGGGAACATTGAGGTAGACTCCAGGGCTCGAGATTGACAAAATCGACTTTTCAATGTTGTTTTCCTTCATAAATTGAAGATGAGACTCGGCATCCCATTCCTACAGGTGTAAGTTTATACTCCTCCCAGGAACTGGTATCAATGTAGTACTTACGGGAGTATAGGGCATGCCATCTGGGCCCGGTACATCACCAGCCTCTTTCAAAGCCTTTGCGTAGAAATCCGGAACGAAATGGGCGTGAACATCGATCTTGGCCGACTTTTGGGGTGATGGTGTGCTGCTGCAAGCAGTGACGGCCAAAGAGAAACTAAAAAGCGACAAGAACTTCATACTGAAGAAACCGTGATAAAATTGAGTGCTGAAATGAGTGTAAAAAGAGTGGTGCCAAGGAACGAGAAAAGCCGTTAGCCATGGGATCGTACATTTATTTATTTATGCTCGACGACCCTGGACTGCCTCGGTGAGGCGAGAAAGGTTGAACCTCTATTCCAGGCGACAAAAAGGCTTGGGTAAAGTTGGGATAATTTGCCATTGGCTTAGTGGACCTGAAGCTGGATATTTTTGGCACCTTGATTCGACGTCGGCAGTTTTTTTGCTCTGGGGAATGTCCATGAATCGAGTGGAAAGCTGGAAATTAGTATCGACATCAGGGACAAGACAGAATCCTACGTTCCAACCCGACGATTGTCGGGCAAGGTTTCTCAATATCTTCAGCCTGTTTCATTGGTTGCATTTCATGATCATAAGCACTAATGTCTCCCCAGTGCGACTCTGCCTTTGGAACAGGGCGATGCTTGGGCTGTGCCCCCAAATTACAGTGGGCTTCAGAGGATTTTCGGATCGTTTGTTTCTTATCATAGCGGTGTTTCCTTATCTAAACGACAAACCCCAGTCTCATGTCCAGCCTAAGGGGCAGGGTGAGCAAGGAAGAAAACTTGGGACCTTGATCCCAAGAAGATCAATACGGAGTTGGGATGATAGGATCCAGAAAACCTCCGTAGTTCTGATGTCCAGTGAAGTGGATTAATGGACCAAGATAAGCTCAGGATACCAGCAAACAGACCCAACTACAAAATAAGATAACCTCTCCAAGACGACATCACAGAAAAACGATGGGGACAAGTTCCTAACCCATTGGCTCAAGCGCTGTATTTCCTTATCATTAATCTATAAAACACACACGGCTATATAAGAAATATCCTAACCAAAAACAGCACAGAGGTACCATTGGGACAGGACGACGTTATAAACATGATGCCTAGGTAAGCGTAGGGACAAGAGCCCACATCCTCATGTCATCCACAAAACCTTTCATCAAAATCTCAAATAAGGACGATGACGCAGTTCACAGCAAACTCCTCAGCGGCCGAACAAGACGCTAGTGCGGTTTTCCCTTGTCCTGCTGACGACCTAAGCGAAGTGCCCCAGCTAGCCCAGTTGCTCCGTTCATTTGTACATGCAAGAATATTTATAGTACATTATAGTCTAGACGAAGTGAAAATCGATTTATGGTGGACAGCAGACAGTAAGGAACAAGGTATCCATCTGAAGATTCCACATGCGGGATTCGTCCCAGAAATATCGCCCTCGGCTCCATGCCTCATGGGCTGTATCATTATCGGGGTAATACTCCGGCGTGAACCGTTCAAGGCCACACGCCAGACTTCCATCAGGGTCTGGAATATGATTTTCCCCATTTTTGCAAAACCACATGAAGCTATTGAGAATGAATCCACGCAGATCACTGGGGGTGTACCTCTCTGCAATTCTCAAGCAAACATAGCCCTGCAGGCATAGCAAAGCAATGTACCTCAGCTCCTCATCTCGAGTCCTACTACGAAACCTTTTTACGAGGACGAATTCAGGGTCCTGAGGTTCTCCAGTTTGTCTTGGCATTTCCAGCTCAAGTTGACGCTTAAACTGGCGAATGAGTCTACCATAGGATTGGAATATGAAACAGAAAATGGATTGGCGAGAGCGTTCGATGCTGTCATGTTCGAGGTGACCCGCCAGAAAAGACATTTCGTCATAGACGGGCAAAAGCATCCCTTCCTCTAATTCAGTCTGACACAATAGAAGCTTGTCATAGGCGAGATGGTGCCGTTGGATTTCGAAGTCCAAAAATGCCCCCTGTAGCCGCTCCAGCTCTTTATCAGAAAGGTTTACATGTTTATAAGGCATGATACCGCGACGATAAATGCGACGACCAATGTGACGTGAGAGTTCCCTCCTGCAATCTCTCCGGATCTTATGCCAAGCATGTACGGTGTATCTTAAGATAAAGTGGTCCCTTTCATTATTCAAGTTGCCGAGTTCACAAAGCAGACTGAGGCTGTACCAGTCCCTGCGACTCGAGGGACCATGGCTTTCTGCCTTGTAGACCCTTTGCCTCGCTTCTGAAGGACTTAAGAAGACTACGTTGCGCATAGTCAACCGGAGCCGACAAGCGAGAACGGCGTCTTCCAATAGCTTGTCGGTTGGATACATCCCATTGAGAACTTGCAGGGCTGGGTCCAAGAGACTTTGGCGATGCTTCTGGAATAGATGCAAGGCTCTGGGATAGGAGAGCGCGAACGACCTTATACTGAGAGGGCATTCCAAGCATTCCATAACCATAAGAAGTACCTCGGTCGGGAGATTACACAGAGGCGATGTCAAGTTCATATTGATGGAGGAAGATGACAAGCGGAACTGCATAATAAAAGTGAGAGAAAAAGCAACGGTGGAGGACATAAGGCACTTTGGGGGTATTTATAGACTTGTTGTTCTGATAAAGTTCGAGATTAAAACGTTTATTTACCTTTGCCGCCTCTTAAACTCAAGAAATGTAGCGTTTAGTCACAATTAAAAGAAAAAGATTTGCCCACATTGAACTATGCTTGAGAGAAAGATAATTCTTGTCTTGAAATGCAGAAACATCTATGGGGATGACTGCGGCCTTTAAGGTTAAGCTTTAGGCTGCGAACACAGATGATGAATGATAACACGATAAAATCCAGAAACATAATATCGGATACGTCTAAGTATCGGGAAAGAGAATTGAGAACATGATCGGATAGACTCAGCCAAAATCGGCTTTATCCTTCGCCTTGCCGACAATCTCTTGATTCATACTTGATCAGGAAATTGCAAGACTCCCCTTACCCGTCGTCGATATGCGTTCGGCTTATTAAGACACGTCGGGAGTCGGGTAAGGGGTTGTCAAGCATAGACGAGCATTAGGTTGTATAAGAACTGCAACATGTTTATACAAATGAGGTGAAGATAGCCTTCCGTGCCGTTGCGGATCGACGGATGGACGGGACGGAAGTTAGATACGTTGCATGGCTGAGAGCCACGAAACGCCAACAGGGTCTCTTAGTGTGAATCATTTCCCAAGAGGTCTAAACTCAAAACTGCGATTTGCTAATGGTAACGTTTTCGAATCTCCTATCACTCAAGGTCAATTGTTTCAGCTCGGGACTTGGATAAGTGAAACTAATCAGTATCAGACACGATATCTCTCAAACTGCATAATGGATAACGTATCATTATCTACGACCGGAAAGATATAATAAGTTTCCTATCTGCAACTTGAGCTCACCAAAAAGGGCCGAAGATCGGGGTTGTATGCACGGTCTCGGAATTTATGTAATAAGGCGTATCACCCAACGCCCTTTTCCAACCACCACGTCAGGCCCCATTGGCTAGCCCACCGAAGTCGCTCCAGCGATTGGCCCTAGCACTTCCGTAGTGGGTACGGAACGTTATCACCAAATTTTCACCCTCTCTCCCTCTGCAATTGATTAGTTAGACTCGTTGGATCAGTGAATTTCCATGCTTCCGTCCGCGGGGTAATATCTGGGGAACCCTGGATGCTCACTCATCACAGCCTGCATAATTGGCTTATCTTTATCTCCTTGCTCGGCAGATGCGCTCCCGATGCCCGGCGCCAGTTTCTCAATACTGGGTCTGGGGGGGAGCGAGAGTGGGCTGAGTATGGAGCATGAGTCAAAGTTTTACGTATAAAGACGTGTCCGGCTGCTGTTCTTTTTATTTTGCGGATCCCTGCTTCAAGCAACACATCATCATGAATAGTTATAACATCAATTCGACTGCTGAGGAGGGTAATGACTTGGCCCTTACTCCCTCGCAGTTGAATAAGCCCGACAACGAAGCTTCGTTGCATCACGATGCTGTTTTTGGTGAGATTTCGGATGAGGGTCCCGACTACAGAAGCGTAAGCAGATTTTGCGACGGAAAATGGCATGATTCACAGAATTGATGAATTTTTACAGGTCGGACTCATCGGTACCGCTGGGTTGATGATGAAAACACAAATCGGTCTCGGCGTCCTCTCGATTCCAGCGACATTCAACGCGCTTGGCATGATACCCGGTATTATCTGTCTGTTAGCTGTTGCGGTTATAACAACTTGGTCCAATTGGATCGTTGGCGTCTTCAAACTGCGACATCGCCATGTTTACGCGATCGACGATGCTGGAGAAATGATGTTTGGACTCGTAGGCAAGGAGTTCTTTGGCTTTGCCATGTGGATCTGTGAGTTCTGATGTTCATCATGAATAGCGAAATGCTGATTTGGTACACAGACTGGGTCTTTGTATCCGGCGCTGGTATGCTCAGTCTTTCCATTGGCCTCAACGCTGTATCTAGCCATGGAGCCTGTACAGCTGTCTTCGTCGCTGTTGCAGCTGTCCTGGGCTTTGGTCTCTCGAGCATCAGAACCCTTTCTCGCATGAGCTGGCTAGCGTGGATAGGTGTCATCAGCATCATGGTCTCCGGTGAGTTCCACATCGAACATTGAGATTCATACCTAATGTCTACAGTGATCATGGTCACCATCGCGACAGGTGTCCAAAAGCGACCAGCAGCAGCCCCCCAAGACGGCGTCTGGGTCTCAGACTACAAGCTCTTCAACAAACCCTCTTTTGTCCAAGCAGCTTCAGCAATCTGCTCCCTTATCTCGGCATATGGCGGCACTCCAGGCTTCTTCGCCATTGTTGCTGAGATGCGACGACCCGAACAATACACGAGAGCTCTGACCATCTGTCAGGCCATCGTGACCGTGACCTACCTTACGATTGGTTGCCTGATGTACTATTTCTGTGGATCTTATGTATCCTCGCCTGCCCTTGGCTCGGCTGGTGATACCATCAAGAAGGCCAGTTACGGCGTCGCCATTCCAGGATTGATCGTGTCGATTACTCTTGTCACTCATGTATGACTCGTGTCCCCCATCACTTCTACGTCGCTAACGAGATACAGCTTCCCAGCAAATACATGTTTGTTCGACTGTTGAGAAACACAAAGCATCTGGCTTCCAACTCCGCGATTCATTGGAGCACTTGGCTGGGTTGCACATTCATCGTGTCAATCATCGCCTACATCATCGCCAGTGCTATTCCCATCTTCTACAGCCTTATCTCCTTGATTGGAGCGCTCGTCGGTACTCTCCTGTGTTTCCAGACCATGGGCTTCATGTGGTTTTACGACAACTGGGAGAAGCGCGCTATTTCACCTAGATGGCTATCCGCTTGTGGATGGAGTTTGTTTGTTATTGCTGCTGGCACCTTGTTGATGGTTGCTGGTACTTATGGATCAATTGTCGATATCATCGAGGCATACAAAGCTGCTGGAGGAGCAGGCGCCTGGTCCTGTGCTGATAATTCCAACTCTTCTTAAAAGGCACGTTCGAGTTGAATAGCTGTTGTAATATAAGGACTCTTCAGAATATGTTAATCCTACTTGCTTCAATCCTTTTGCATCAGCCCATGACCTCTTCCCTTGCTCCAACCAGGCGATGCGATTTCATGCAACGATTCTCATGCGCCTTAATAAATGTTAAAACTGAAGCGTCTTTCAACCTCTCAGTCTCTTCATAGTGCAGACCAGATGGTTGGCTAGCGAACATTGTATAGCCTAGTCGCGTGGTGCTTGTGTGACCATCGCGCCCCAGTCTCCGTGTTCCGGCCGCGTCACCTTCTCTGAATCAACAGGCGTGGTCAAACAGCTGCTTGACTATCATCTGACATCATGTGGCCATCAAAGTCCGATGAGAGAGCTGAAGACAATCTGGCGATCATCACACGATTAGCCAACTCCATCGCAAGCCAACACCCTGACGATGAACATGCACAACCCTCTCAAGCAG
Source organism: Fusarium tupiense (assembly GCA_013364945.1). Classification (NCBI taxonomy): domain Eukaryota; kingdom Fungi; phylum Ascomycota; class Sordariomycetes; order Hypocreales; family Nectriaceae; genus Fusarium; species Fusarium tupiense. The sequence goes on from JABEEO010000030.1 coordinate 12,921, forward strand.
CAACAGCGCTCTTCCGGGATTTAGCCATCATACTTCAAGGCTCGGCAGCTGAAAGCGGCAGCATTATCTCTGCGTCGCCTTCCGAACCCCAGAACTCCGTGAAATTGCCGGCTTAGCTTTGCGGAATGATTGTTGGGTACGTCAATGTGATTCAAAGTAGTATTTAAATAAGAAATATGTAGTTATTGTATATTTGTTCTTGACCTTGCATATTATATACACGTATGTTAGGCGCTATCTCATCATAGAGAGCTGCTCTATGTGACCCTGGATTCGAACTTGTTTGCCATCCCACAAACCAGTTCCTTCACCATACGATTCTGAGATTGTAATGTACTTGTCGCGCTGCTCCTCTAAGGCCGGAATTAACTCACCATCACGCACCCACTTCTCAAACGTAAAGTGGGCGTTTCGAGACGGTAGATCCAAGAAGAACGTGTTGAAGTACTTCAAGCCGGTTCGTGGGCTGATGCTAACATCAGAAGCCTGGCTCTTGGGGCCAACTGGCAGCATTTCATGCCGGCCATTTGGGTGCCAGACAGAGGCAAAAGCTATTTTCGACACGCCATCAGGACTAGGTTCCATACACCATGAGATAAGAACTTCTCCAGTCTCAAGATAAAACCAAAGGGCATAATAGCCTTTGCCTATATGGAAGTTACCCCATTGCCTTTCGAACAAGGCATATGACTGTTCAGCGTCGATCTCCATTTCCTTTCCATCAATAACAAGCTTGCCTGTCAGACGGGTTGTAGGGTTGGCCTGGGAGGTTTGTCAGTCATTAACTGGCGTCAGATACTTGACTTGCTACTGACCCAGTACCAAGACCATCCGGCCAGTGAGGTAGAACCATCAGGGTCCGGTCCCCGATTGACAAGCTGTATCCCACCGCCACCGCCGTAGTAGAAATTACCACCGGTAGGCCGCAGAGTGACGTCCAGCTTTATACCAACAAAATCAAGATCGAGATGAGTATTGGTCCATTGATCACCGTCCTCGGGACTAGTGATGTTCTGTGTGGCGCTCTTTAGCTCCAGGCGCTTGGGGTTTCCCGAGCCAGGATGTAGAATGGAGGCTCCTCGTGAGTTAAGATCCTGAAGGTCATTAAGGGAAATGAATGTTCCAAGTAGTTGGGATCCTCGCAAGCCGGCATTGCTTGTCAAGTGGTATTTGTTCCCACATTTGGTAGTGATCCAGTAGAGCATAAAGACACTATGGGGGTTTAGTACTATTATCAAAGCCTTATGGTGGAAGTAGGGTTCGCAAACTTGTTAACATTGTTGGTGTCGTTTGTCACGTATGCCAGAGTCTTTCGAGCGTCGTATCTATTCACAGATGTCTATTTAGTAGTCAGCTAACCGAAGTATAGGTCGCAGAACAAAGTCAGCCAGGTAAGAGGACCAACCCCATCGTTATCTATCGTGGTAGGATCATACTCCGGAGGAGCCCAAGACATAGGAGTCGTCGGCATGTTTTCTAAGGTAAATCAAGTAACACGGAGTCCTTGATAGAGTCGCTTCGATGCAATTCCTAATGTCGTAGTCGTAGTGGACTGATGCAGGTGTGGCCCATGGTGGTTAACGTTGTATTTATGCATATTACTTTGGATACAAGCCCCGACTTAGGTAGTAGGAGTTCGGGTTATCGGGCTGTCGACGGACTCGTCCAGCATTCCGTGACCGTCTTAGTTGAAACGTAAGTATTGGATCCATATGTCTAGGCCCAGTTTGGAACTCTTCTTAATACGCTGAATTGGGAGAAGTTGGCGTGCCTGTAAATCACATACATGATTCGGTCAGGTACTCCGTATTGATGAACGAATAAGGAACGAATATCCGTTGCAGATCAGCGGACTAAAGTCGGAGTATCTTGAGTAGCACAGGGCACAGACCAACGCCCATCTGGCGGACTAAGATCGGAGAATCCGAATGTACTCCGTGCTAACCCCAAACGGTAGCAATGCTCGAACTTTTGTAGTACATTGTGTCGTATGCATAGGTACCTTCAGGTGTCCGGGAAATAAGAATGACACTTGCGGCGGTGATCACACCTCAGAATTCGTGATTGTTTTCCTGACCTGAGGATAGAACTGCAGAAACGCTGCGTAAGTGGGCACTTGGTATCCACGGTTCATACCCATCCAATACTACATAAACTCCAAGCTTACTGCTATACGCCCTCCTGTCAATATGAGATAAACATGGCACGAAGTAGATCAGTACATAAGGCCTCAACTGTCTCAGCGACCTTCTAAGATCATTCCCTCAATCCATCCCGTTCCCCAAGATTTATGTTACTATTGGCTCGCAACGACTATGGCAGGCAGCTTCATCATTCTGTTCGGTCTTTCTTGTCTTTTGGTATGTCACCATGTCCAAAAAACAACTTTCAGGACACTTACTAATATCACATCAACTCCAGGCGGCTATATGGCTTCTCAACATCACTTACCGCCTTTTCTTCCATCCGCTTGCAAAGTTCCCAGGTCCCAAGTTGGCAGCCGTTTCTGACGTAGGTTACTTTTCTCACACCTCACGCAGATTCTAGGCTAATTCGGGTCCTGATAGCTCTGGTATGGCTTGAAATGGACATCTGGTCGCTATCCATTCATCATGGAAGAGACGCATCGCAAATATGGTAGGTAACCCTCCTTTCTCAGCCTCATCGATTTATCTCAACGTCCACATATCTTCGGGCCCTGAAACCTATTTCCCAACTCTGGTTTTAGTAATTATGAGCTGATGGGTCGTAATTCTCAAGGCGATGTTGTCCGAATAGCCCCAAACGAACTATCCTTCGCTACTGTGCAAGCATACCAGGATATCTACGGACATGCAACCAAAGGAAAGAAGAAGTTTATCAAGAGTGACTGGTATGAATCATCAGGGAATCACCCTGGTATAGTCAGTGTCAGAGATCCCGTCCAACACTCGAGACAGAGAAAGTATCTGTCCCATGCATTCAGCGCCAAGTCTCTACGAGGTCAAGAAACACTCATTCACAGCTATGTGGATATGTTTATTGGCCAATTGCGTAAGCTTGGCAATCCTGAGGGCTCTGGAATCAATGTTGAGGAGACCCTCAACTGGCTGACGTTCGATATTATTGGTACGCTTCCTATTTCATATCCTTGCTTCACGCTCTGATTTCCGTTATTCAGGTGACCTTGCATTCGGCGAGTCTTTTTCTGCCGTTGCTGAAGGACGGCCCCATTTTTGGGTGTCGTTGATTATTGATGCAACTTATTTCAAAGTGCTCGCGAGTTTGAGGAAACGCCTTCCGATAATAAACCTGTATCTGCCGTTTGTAATGTCAAAAGATTCAAGCGACATGCATCGTAAGCATATGGAATTGACCAGGCAGAAAATGCTGAAACGACTTGGCATGCCCAATTCTGAAGAGCGTGGAGATTTCTTTTCGCATCTATTGAGCAAGGGTGGCAATGATGTTTCGGAGCAAGAACTCTGCGAACAATTGAACACGCTTATTGTAGCTGGTTCAGAAACAACAGCTACATGCTTGACCGGGATCGTCTATTGCCTCCTTTCGAATCGATCTTGTCTAATGAAGCTCACCGACGAAGTGCGTTCGCGATTCCAGTCTGAGACCGAGATCACAGGGGACGCCACTGCAGAGTTGAAGTACCTCCCTGCAGTCATTGAAGAAGGGCTCCGGATTTTTCCGCCTGCGCCGTTCGGTCTCCCCCGTATCTCGCCCGGCGCTGTCATCGACGGTCACTACATTCCTTCAGGTGTCGTTGTGAGTGTGGATCATTGGACTACCAAGCATGATGGGCGCTATTGGAAGGAGCCGCATGCTTTCATTCCCGATCGTTGGACTCACGAGAGTTTCTCCGACGTCAAACAAGCCAGTCAGCCTTTCTCCCTTGGCCCAAGATCTTGTTTAGGCATCAACTTGGCGTATTTAGAGATGAGAATTATTCTTGCCAAGATGGTTTATAATTTCGAGTGGGAATTGGTAGATAGCGACGTTGATCTATTTAGGGATGCAAAGCTGTTCCTGCTATGGAAGAAGCCGGCTTTGATGGTGCGCTTCTATCCCCGTACTTAACAGTCTGTTTGGATGGGGTGTTGAAAATCATACCAACTATAGATTGACTTTTTTACTATTGTGTACCTTAGCTATATGGACTAGATTGTTAGGTTGGTTGTTTGACAGAAGGATCCTTTGCGGAGCTTAAGTTATTTGCTCATTGCAGAGGTAGTTCAGCTGTTTCGAACCCGGGCTGTTACATACGGTATTGACATCCACATGACGCATAGGGTCACTAGACCTAACCTGAATAGGTCTCGGCAGGGTTCTCCTCTAGGAACTACAGACGAATAAGGAGCAAAGGTTTCATTACATAAGATAATCTGAATTATTGGACCAATAAAAAGCGATATCTACTATGGGTTTAGGAGGTGAGGAGCCATCACCGCCCAATGTTTCTCCAGCTGTTCCTAGGAATCCAAATAGCCTCGGCAGAAGGATTTACTGAACCGCGATGCCTTTGAAAGAGAGCTCGAGAAAAGGCAAGCGCATTGCTAGGCGGGCTTGCGACCTTTGCCGTAGCCGCAAGCTGCAGGTATGTGACCTTTGGTCTCCATCCCCCGCATCATGAAGTTGACCTTTGCATAGTGTATCTTCGGGCAAAGAAGTCCCGGGCTGCCTATGTCATGTACACGTTGTGCACAGGTCGGGATGCCCTGTACCTTTCTGACTGACCGCAAGCCGCGAGGCCCACCTAACCGGTATCTATCACTTACAACTACTGTGTGATAATGAAAGCTTGCTGACATAACTGTCTGTGTAGCCGAGTTGCGGAAGCAAGAGCTCAAATTCGCAGTGCTTATTGCAGCGGTTTAAGTGATGAAGAAATTCCTGCGAACTATTCTCTGGAAAGTCGGACATCGGCACTCATTGTACCCCTGACAGTTGAGCATCTTTGCTCCGATGAGTTGTTCAGAATGTTGATTTCAGACTACCTCGAGTACCTTTATCCGCTCTATCCCATTGTACATCGACCACGATTTCAGGCAGATTTCGAAAACAAACGATACCAGTCAGACCCAAGCTTCTACCGACTATGCATTTCCCTCTCCGCCCTTACGGTCTCTTCTTCGCCAAAGAAGTTACGGGATTACGGGTTTCAGCCTGAAGAGACAGTTACCAGCATAGTAGAAAAGGCCTATCGCTTGGTTGTCTTTAGCAAGATGTCGCAGAACCCAGCAATCGGCATATTTCCTGACATGCACGATATGCTATGCTCATATATACTGAGCTTGGCTTTTCATTGTTCAGGTAATACGTACCATGGATGGGTGCACGCCTCTGAGGCGGTCCTGTGCATGAGAAAGCTAAGCTTGTTCAGGCAAGCATTTCATAATGATCTTGACCAGATAGACTCCGAAATATGCAAACGAGCATTTTGGTTAATACTTATCATAATGGCGTATGTTACACCTTCTGTGGCGTTCTTATATGCACTTTACCTTCAGCTCACTAACTCTAGTAGCCACGACAGACTTGCGTATCCCGTATCCCACACCGGCATCAGTTATAATCCGGTCTGCATTGATTGGGATTTCCTTGTGTTACAGGGGGTCGATGATCCGAAACAGGGTGACATGGAACAAAACGAAGAACCCGGAGTTACGCCACTGATATCTGGGGTCATTGCATTGGTGAAATTATACCTCTGCGCAGCTGCACTGGGGCTGGATAAGCTACCTGGGAACCCGCGCTATGGTCCATTCTCAGCCTCATCGTCATCAGAGACGCCAAAGAGCCCTGACGCTCAACGGCTTTCTCTTGAACAAGGACTCGACATTGTACACGCTGTGCGAGATGTGATCAACCAGCTACCAGAGGAGTTTAGAATGTTCAATCAAGATGGAAACCCCAACGAAGGTCCTTTATCGTTTGCCATCTCGCGGGCGAAACTACATATTACGAGCCTTTTTATTCAAAGTATCATCCTTGCGACATTATCAGCCAATAACCCATCGTTTGATGAGCAGGACAATCGAGCCGAGGGTCCCACAGCATCTAAGGATCCTCTCCTCTCAGAGGAAAGCCAGAATGCTGAGCATCAGCTGTTTAATCTTCGCAAGGACATCGCTCAGCAGTGCTTTCAGATTATTACCGTCACACCTGTCTCTGCTCTGAAAGCGAATGGCATCGCCGTGGTAGGTTTCCCATACAGCTGCAGTGAATGGACTCCTATCCGCTAGCTTCATGGAAGAGGATGATAAAGAATATAGACATATGCTAAGTGCTTTATAGGTTTCAAAACTTCGGGAGATCACAGCTACTTTATTGAGCTGCAAAGTGGATTCTTCATATCCTACTGATGAAGAAAACCAAGTCCAGTCTTATGTCAAACGTCTTATTAGTACTTTAGTCGAGATTGACTCTGTAAAGAATATTTCTGAGGAGTAAAGGGCTTAATTGTATATAATTAAGGACAGTTCCTAGTAATAGTATACATACAAGAGGGAGAATAGTAATCGAAGTTTGATCCTCTTAGTAAAAGGTCTTAGCATAGGAAAATGGTATAAAAAGACTGCATTTGGCGAAGCGATCGCAATAAAACAATGAACGCTTTCATTCTATATACCTCTATTGTGATGTATCTATGATATGATATGGAAAAGACAAGAAATGAAACAGACTAGAAGCAAATGCTGACTCGGCTTCAATATGATGGAGAAGGACTCCAAGACCTGTGCATGATCCTTCAACCTTCCTTTCAGCTTCTTTCGATCAACATCCTGCACAGCAACATTATCCTCGATGGCCAAAACAGCAGCTGCTCCCGCGCTCTGTCCCATGATCATATAGACAGGCTCCATACGGATCGCAGACAGAGCAATATGCGTGGCGCTCATTGTCACAGGATTGACAAAGTTGGTGGCGTCCTCCCTTCTAGGAACGATTGATCCGTAAGGGACGCTGAATGGTCCAGGGTTGGGAACGTGAATAAGACCCTCGTCGTGTATCCGATCGTTGATAACGACACGTTCGACTTGGTGGACGTCCAGGGTATAGTATCCAACTGCAACGACAGTGTCGTTGTCATACGGTTTCGGGTGCTGAATGTCGGCTTGTGTCATTGTATACACGCCGTCCATCCGCCGAGCCTCGCGAATGTATATCTCATATGGCCAGTTTCCATTATCAGTCCATTCATCCTTCGCGTAGCCCCAGGCACTCGTGTTCTTTCGAATAAAGTCCGGTACATCTTTGTGGTTCGCCAATGTCCAGAGAAGTCCTTGCGCCCAGATCTTGTGCCTTTTCGCAGCAGCATCCCGCTCCTCGTACGAATACTCAGCATAATTGGATGTCTTGTTGTAACTTCCACCTATCAGATCAGTACTGATTTGGCCAGCTGCGTTGGTATCGGTTTTAAGATTCGGCATTAGTTGCGTGGTGAAGAATGGCCCCAGATAACCAGTCTTGATATATCGGATCAAGATCTTGTAGTGAGATTCATTGTAGCCATCTGGCTTGAAGAATTCCACCTTGTTGTCATCATCTGTCGTTAAAGACAATCGGTAGTTGAAGGCTTGAAGCCGATGATCTTTCTTGCCACGCGACTCTAAAGCTGCGAACTTGCTGATCACGCGACCAACCCCAGGGAGCACACCGCTATCAGGATCATCAGGGTCGTTGTACGGGTCGATGGCAGCCAGCCTTCTGGGCTCGTTGAAGTGAATACCAGCCGCCCACTCATCATACTGCTGCTTGTCTTCGCGTCCCACACGATATGATATGCCTGCTGTCTCCATGAGGTCGCCTTCGTATCCAGCATCAATAAACATCTTTCCTGAGAAAGTTGACCCGGACCGCGTTTTGAAGGATTTGATGACGGTTCCATCCTTCTTCACGCCGCTGCTGGTACGAAGGATGGACTCGTTACGAAAAACAGGAATTCCCTCATCCTTGATCCATTTCTCCAGGATCTCCTCTGCAACTTTGGGCTCAAACGTCCATTGAACCTTGTCGCCGATGGCTGGTCCAGGCTGTGCCTCGATATGTTTTGCGAGATAGTCATCTCGTGTCTCGCGTGTCCACGCGTCGTTGTTGTCGTAATAGTCGTACACTTTGCCATAAAACTCTCTAGCAATTCCACCAATGGTATTTCCATCCTTTGAGTCCGTCCAGCCCAATCCCGAAGTAGTAAGACCGCCGATTCGTGATGTCGGAAAGACTAACGTGGCGGTTCTGTTCATACGAACCGTTTGAATGGCAGCTGCCAGCGCGGCAACCGTGTTGCCATAGATGATCACGTCAGATTCATGAGAAGTTGCTGATAAGACGCCAACAGTGAAAAAAGCAATCAAGTAAAGACAGACGATATGTACAGACGCCATACTTGTGAGGGTTACCTGGCTGCTTTACGCAGCTCAAGCAGTAGAATCGTCAAAACACGTAAAATAAGGAGTGACTAAACAAAATTGCGAAAATTTGGCGCCAGGAAACGGCGCGCATTTTGACTTTGGGATGATGCATTTGCTGACGTGCTTCTTATTTTACTTAAGTGGGGCGGAAAACCGCAGGCGGCGATTCCTTGATTAAGGAGTGAGGATCACAATCTACCAATCGGCTGAGTCCGATCAGCACATTGTTCCACTGATTGGCTCTCCAATCTCTCTCCAATCTCACACCGGCTGTCTGCCAAGATAAGGCTGTCGTTATCTCTCCCAATCCTACCCAAGCAGTCCGTAGTTGTGATAAGGCATAACGCAAATTAGGGAGGTGGAAGTACTGACCACTGCTACCCTGGAGTCACACTCAACATCTACGGTTCAAAGTTGTTTTTAGGGACTTGCATCTCATAATGTGCTTATCGTCAGCTCATAATTGCCCTCCAGTTTCTTAACTATATTTTAATAATAATAATAATAAATCCGTTAATAACTCCTGGTTTTATATTCTTTTTATAATTTATTACCTTAATTGTAAAGATTAAGAAAAATTATATATTAATCCTATTTACAAGATCTAACATCAAGGCATATTGTCATTTCGTACTAGTAGGCATTAAACATTACTTGTATTTTAACTTAACCTATACGTTACACTTTTATAACCTCATTGAATCAACTACTATACAAGCGTACAGATAGCTTACGATAATTAAAGAGACCCAAGACACAATGAAAACGGCGAGATACATACTCTCTAAATTCTCTCTGTTGATTCAAGCCCTTGGTCATAATGTTAACTACCAATGACACATCGAGCCAACAACTTGAACCTTATTTTTTAGTAACTAATCAATTGCTGCAGTAAAAAGCTGATCTCATAGGCATGAGGCCCCCATCATTTCCCTCCCGAACCGACGTTATAACCCTTGCTCTACATGCCAGATGTAAGTGTAGTCACAGGTTGGATCTCAGCACAGGGAATGTTGGAAGGCTATTGCCCTTGAATGATGAAAGGAAAGCTCATAGGCATAGAGCTGAATGAATGATGTTATACTAATAACAAATGATTATATACAGGGAGTGTGAACTAGGAAAACCGTTCCAGGTTTTTAGTCAGTCGGATAAAAAACTTAGGTTCCATTTAACTCGCAGTTGCCTTGTGATCTGACCATCCAGCTCCATCTAAACCATTTCAATAACCGAACTCAGCGGCCCTTTCTCACTGAAGCAATAGTTAAACGATGTTTCATACGCAGAATTCCGTCACTTCACTTACGTTATTACCGACATCACCGCGGCACTTTTCAATGGCGCTGCAGCCACGGTTATAGGGGTTGGCTTCAGCACCAGGACGGCAGTTCGCAGCTGAGGCGCCCTTGACCGAGCAAGGGACATGGTCGCGGTTGAGGGCACCATATGAGATCACACCGCCCTGATCGGCTGCAGGAGCTGCAGTAACGAGACTGATGATGTAATGCGATGATAGAGAACTTCATGTTGCGTAAAAAGAATGGATAGATGGAGGCGTGTTGTATAGTTGTGAGATAAAGAGGCTGCTGAGTGAAACAAAGAAGAGTGGTTTTTGAACCCGATGTTAACAGATGAATCGAGAGTATATATGCCGTAAAGTCTGCTAGCAAGACAAGAAAACACCGGCAAACGAATGCAACTGGTCCATCTTTACGAGGACTTACAAACCTTGATGCTTGAAACTACTGGCTAAGAGCTTCATGAGATTCAGATAGGCACTACGCCTGTCGTACGACTTCGGCCAGAACACAAAAGGGTTGGAGGATTTAGCTCGAGTGGACTAATCAAAGTACGGCTTCTTAGGGTTTCCTTCATATGCCGCGCTTGCGAGATGAGATTGGACTTGAATAAACGGGAGTCGAGTCGAGAGACAACTGCTTTCGCTGATTGGTTTACCAAATCCATCCAGGCGAATGTGTTGCATATTCTGTTGCCGTTTCCCATTGTACGTCTTCGAACGTTGTTTAAACTGAAAGTCTACTAAGGTTCCTTGATGATAATGAGCATATGGGACAGTCTCTCATGGAAGTCTGGTGTCCTATAAAGGAGAGGTTTCCTTTGTCCCCTCACCCCTCTGGGAGGCTCTATTACTTACACCCAATGTGGCATAATCGGCCCGTTATTTTAGTCGCTTGACTACGATGACCCTTGGTAACTGATCTTATTGGAGACTTTGGCTGTTGATCTATGGAAAATCTCACCAAGCCTCGTACTGGACCCCTGCAAGGTCTCGAGCATCTCCTAACCGGGAACTCGGGAGGAAGCAAACACTGGGGCCCCCAGGGACCTTTGTGAAGTCAACGACTAGGAACTGTCTGGGGAATACTCTCCGCCCCATGAGACTCAACTGCCGAGAAACGCTCGGATGGGGGCTATATTACAAGCTCACCCGGGATTCCAGTATCTCCAGGGAATATTGTGCCCGCTTTCAGGTTCACTAATCGATGGTATGGGAAGGAGACTGGAGTTGTTGAACACAAACAAAACAACAAGATTCCCTCCACAAGGACAACTGAACGTAGTTTCAGCTAGGACCAGGTAACATTCACTAATGACTGAGGGTTCTACGGCGTGATGGTAGTATCTGGCTAGTGAAGCCTTACAGGTCGAAGTGAAACTACTTCGAGGTGACAGGTGCTATTAGCCATAAATATGCATAACGATGAAGCATCAACTACGGAAATCGGCACAGTGGCGGACCCAAGGTCTTGGGGCCCTGGACGTGAGCCTCTAACCTCAGAAGTGAGGATGATTTCTGTGCAGTTAGTCCCGGGGGTATTACCCATTAAAGGCTACAGCGCTATGTCATTTTAGCGCCGCCGGTCCTTCACCAATTTCACTCAAACGATTGATATGATAGGATTGATGATGAACCCAGTCGAGTTCTTTGATCCAAACACTTTGGGTGTAAGAAAACGAAGGTATAAGGTTTGAGCATCAGATAATAAAGTCGTATCAGACATATGCAAGAAGACTTGCACAACTAGTTGTTAAAGGATTAATGCATCGAGTCTATCATCCTTAGATGTCACTTGTCATCACAATAAGGAGGTCCGCAAGAACAAGCCAACAGCAACATGAGACCACGCCATTTTTGTAGGTGAGTCGCACATTTCACCTTCAGCTTCCAAGCGAGCCCAACTCTAATTAAACCATCCGCATCATCCAACCGTGGCTTGGGCTTCGAGGATAGGATACCGAAGGTGCTCCGTGCTGCGGCTGACATGGTATAATGTCTAAGTTGTTAGCTAGATGTGTTATTTACAGTTGAGGCTTGTGGCTGAGACCTTAAATCAGCAGACAGAACTTTGTGCTGCGGCTGACCTGTGGGGTTACCGAGCGGGATGCAGGGATTCATTAAGGAGGTCCGCCCGCTCATCCGACAGACTACAACCAGAACAGTCTCGTGCAGAAAACGCCCTCGTTTAGCCTCGTTTAAATCAGTATAAACGACTACGACAATGGCTTCGGTAACGGGAATATCATAGCTGAAGCCAACGATTGGGTAGCTTATTAGGGCCCTGAATATAGATGTGAATCTTCTGCAGTCTATACGAGGCATTGGGGCTTGTTCAATCATCAATATTGCTGATCTTTAGAAGCTTCGAGGATTCTGGATACCGGCTACAGCGGATGGCTTCCTGAAACTTGTTGGTCTTGGTCTCTCATGGCTGGCGTCGCCTCAATGCCAGAAAGTAATATGCACAGGAAAATCTGAATCTTGTTACTGCGACTGAGCGCTCATAGCGGCCACCTTGGGCTCTTGGTGAGATAAATGGAAGATGCTTGAGAGATTTGCGATTTCACAGACGCCTCAAAGCACGCCGGAGATACATTGGACGGCCAACGGTGATGGCCCTTCCACCGAGCCTGCAGGATCACTCGGTCGCCAAATGTACTGCCTATTAGCAGGTCATTAAATCCAGAGCTCGGCAGTTGACTTACAACAAAAGCTCCACTTGGTAAGTATTACAGTCAAAGCGAGCAGCTAAAGCCCTAAAAGCCGTTTACCAGTCATAAGTTGCTCAGTTACAGATCTTCTACGACATAATTGCTGCGCCAGGAGTTAGGAAAATTTTCAAGTACTGGTTAGCCCTTGATGCAATGGGGGCTATGAAGAGTAACTGTTGCTTCCTTCAAATGGGGTCTTTGGATAAGAGCTTACGTTAGATAACAATGCTACGACGGCTCTGGTTAACAAGAATATCTCCTCAAGCGGCATCTTCAAAACAGCCTTGTGTAACGTTACTTGACAATGTCATTCAGAATTTATTTGTAGGAGTTCTTCGATACACACGCTATCTCTTGGAAGGCACACCATCAGTATTGCTAAATACAGGCTCGGGCTATTGACAGCTGGAATATTCAGTTTCTTCTGCTTGACTTTCACCGCTGATTGAGAGGTCCAAGACATATGCTGTTTAGCCTCTGATGCATCCATCTGCACTAAGCTCAAGATGCGGAGACTTGCTTGTGAACACAAGAGATACGGGGACTTTCTTGGTTTCACAAGGCGTCTCCCAGTGTAACACGTTACCGCACCAAAGAACAAGTCCAGTAAACCTTAAATCGTGAGGTGGGAGTCCCTGGTCACATATTTGAACAAAGAATAAGCCATTTGCAGTTGTTCACGGAAAGTGTATACGAGTTTGAGCCTGCATCTAGACTCGCTTTACTACAATAATTCTTAAACCAACTTTCATTTGGTCTCCTTGGTAACCGTTCAAAAGGCAGTTGAGCCCGAGATCTCCAAAGTCTAGGTCATCATTGGCAATGCAGGAGATATTAATGTATTCTTAGCAACAATTAATCGTGTAAACAATCTGCAATTGACTTGACCTAGCATAAGGATAAACTACTATAGTCTTGTTGAACTTTATTAAAGCTATGGAACTCAAGTGCTTATATGATGATGGACTTAAGTCTTCAATGTGCAAAGACTTTGAACTTATGTAGCTTGCAGCTTACGCAAATATAAGCATTATTCTGGGGCCAATAGCTTAAGCGCATCACGTGCTATATCTTCCCCGGTCTGGTGGTCTAGTGGTATGATTCTCGCTTAGGGAAAACCCTATAGCTCAGCTTGCGAGAGGTCCCGGGTTCAATCCCCGGCCAGACCCTTTCTTTTGCCATACGTATGTCCTATAGCTCTGAGATATCCTTCTTTTTGCATTTACAGACTGCTTTAATGCCTTTACGAAAGCACTTTCACGGTAAGACAGACTAATGAAACGGACACCTCGATTTACAGCCTATGTAGCTTATAGGTATTGTTTTAGTATAACTACGTAAAGTGATGCTAATCTTATATTTATTAGGCTTTTACTGTATTCGTAGCCTAAAGCTTAGCCTTATAGGCCGTAGTCACCCCTATAGGTGTCTTCCAGTACTTGCTAATACCACCGTTCTCTCCAGTAAATGGATCAGCGGCAGGGTTCTTGATGCCCCATACGGCTTTGAAGTCGTCTGCACTATCACCTCCCTCGTCCCATGTCCATGAAAACCCCCTCGGATAAGCCCCCATCATACAGAAACCCTCCAATGGTACCTCTGCAACAGCAATCCTCGGGTTTTCGGCAGCAATTCCACGAGCGTCTCCCGTCATACAACCAAAAGATGCCGTGTCAGCCAATGGATCATATGATTTGTGTGCAACACCTGCTGGGATGACAAAAACATCCCCCACGTTGACCTCGAGCTCCAGTCCACCGTCTTCATAGGCCGTTCCATAAGTATGCTCTTGTGGATCATCGCTTAAGTCTGCAACGCCCCAGCGGATACGGCCAGGACCTGAGACAACTATCATAACTTCGTGGGACTGGGAATGATAATGGGATCGCTGATGTTGGCCATATCTAACGACCCATTGTACGTCCCAGCCATTGCCGCAAAAAGTATCGAATGCTTTGGTACGATCGACTTGACTGTCTTTGACAAAAGCGTTCTTGTAATGGAGTAGTGGTTTGGGTGAATTGGGGATCAGTTTGGTCGGCTTCAAGTGGTACTGAATGGGTTCTGGTAAAGTCTCCATTTTGATAGTGGACTGGTAGTACGCTCTAGATCTTTGTAAGAAGTGAAGTAGAGCAGGAGAGTAGAATTGAAGCTTGATGGGACGAAAGTCGTAGCACTTGTCGTTCAAAGACTCAACAGCACGATTGTGTGAGATGATGTTTACACAATGCTCCTTTCTTATCCACTCCTACTTATATCTTCCAGATGTCAGGCGGGGAGAGTTTCCGTTCTATAATTTCCAGTGACATATATCACATCGGTTTGTGTGTCAGTGGTTCACAAGGCTAACGGTTAGCCATTCCGAGAATTGCGGGGAGAGATGGCGCTCGGAGTCGCTAACCGCTGATAATCGGAAACCTTAACCGTGATATCCTTAACCTAATGAAGAACAGAATACGCGACATTTGCATCTAGAACCGCGGGGTAATGCATTGGGCCTATCTCCTTTCGTATCTGCCGGCGATTATGTGGCATGAATGCTATGATAAGGAGCAGCCAGACACCAACGCACGGAGGGTCCTTGACTCGGCAACTGGGGCCTTGTATTGCTTCGCCATGGTTTGGCCCCGTGATAAGAGCAAACTGCCATCACAGATAAGCTCTGCTCGCCCATATAAACCGTCAAGCCGCAAGTCTTATCCTTGGACCAAATCATCTGATATATCCTCCGCAGTTCACAATGCCTAACGCTCTTGGTGACAGTGGCGGCAAATTGCCGAGCTTCCTTTCCAACGGCAACTTTGCCAGCAATACTTCATTTCCAACCAAGGAAGGACACCACAATAACAGCGGCAAAGAAACTTCACAGCCAGCGGTGAAGGAAGCCCCTAAACCATGGGTTTCGCAGCGATGTACAGACCAGGCTCGCCCCCTCAAGGTCATCTACATTGGTGCCGGAATTTCCGGCATCTGTGGTGCCATTGAGTTTAGAAAACAAGTCCCTAATCTAGAGCTTGTCATCTATGAGAAGAACCCTGAGCTTGGAGGAACATGGTATGAGAACAGGTAAGTACGAGCAATTTGAACGGCCGAAGGTTAAGACTGACATGATCTTCTATAGATATCCTGGTTGTGCCTGTGGTGAGCATATACTACCAAGAGCTTATGTGCAATGTTGTATTAACGAACTTTAGATGTCCCCGCACACGCATACCAGTTGACCTCCGAGTCTTCCCCACGATGGACTTCCTTCTTTGCCTCTGCGCCTGAGATCCTCCAGTACTGGAAAGATGTTGCCACTAAATATGACATCAGGAAGCACATGAGATTCCAGCAGAAGTGCACTGGTGCTCGGTGGAGCGAGACCACCAATAAGTGGTTTGTCCAGCTCAAAGACTTGACGACAGGTCTCGAGTATGAAGACTCGGCCGATGTGCTTGTTACAGGCGAAGGCGTTCTGAATGAGTGGAGATGGCCTGATATCAATGGTATCAATTCTTTCCAGGGCCAGCTCCTTCATAGTGCAAATTGGGATGCCAACGTTGATCTCAAGGTAAGAAATCACGCTCAAACAGGCTCTGAAGAACCTTTTACTGACCATGAACCATTGAACAGGGCAAGTCTGTCGCTGTTATTGGAAACGGCAGTAGTGGGCTCCAGATTGTTCCCGCTGTACTACCCGATGTCAAGCACATGGATCACTACATACGCGGCAAATCCTGGATCGTGGGCCTCTTCGGAGATCCAGAGACCAGACAGCGCATCAAAGAAGCAGGTGGCAACTTCCAGTATTCATCAGACGAGATTCAAAGCTGGGAGACAGATCGAGAAGCATATTTGAAGTACAGGCGCTCCATCGAGCACAA
This sequence comes from Fusarium tupiense, assembly GCA_013364945.1. NCBI lineage: Eukaryota > Fungi > Ascomycota > Sordariomycetes > Hypocreales > Nectriaceae > Fusarium > Fusarium tupiense. The sequence goes on from JABEEO010000030.1 coordinate 29,203, forward strand.
TATTAACAAGAACTTTGGTGTTCTCTTCAGCGGGACAGCACAACAGACCAATCTTCGGCTTCTAGCCCAAGAGTCCATGACACAAAGGCTCAAGGAGAGGCCTGACATCTACGAGCACCTTCAACCTGACTTCTCGCCTTATTGCAAGCGCATGTCACCCGGACCAGGATACCTTGAGGCGCTTGCATCGCCAAAGGTCGATACCATCACCTCCGGTATCGCCAAGATTGATGAGACAGGAATGTTCACTTCGGATGGTCAACATCGTCCAGTTGATGTGATCATCTGCGCGACTGGCTTCCAGACATCACCCGCAAGCCGAAGCTTTCCTATATACGGTGTCGGCGGGGTGAACCTACGAGAGCGCTTCCAAAAACGCCCAGAGACATATCTGAGCGTCTGCACAGATGGCTTCCCCAACTTCTTCCAATCAATGGGCCCCAATTCTATGCCCGGTGCTGGAAGTCTCTTACTCGTGATCGAGAAGACAAATACCTACATCGCCAAGATCCTGGCTCGAATGGCATACGATAACATCGCCCGCATCGAGCCAAAGCGAAATGTGGTCCAGGCATTTACTGACTACTGTGACAATTTCTTTAAACAAACTGTATTTGCCGAGGAGTGCAATTCTTGGTACAAGACATACGAGACTGGTGCTTCGCGTCAGGAGCAGAAGCGCGGACGGATCACGGCACTGTGGCCGGGCAGCAGTTTGCACTGCGTGCGGACTTTGAGTCGTCCGCGATGGGAAGACTTTGAGTACAAGTATTGTGATGATAATGAGTTTGGCTGGTTTGGAAATGGATGGACGCTAGCCGAGAAATTTGTTACCGATGAGTTGGAGTCCTTGACCTGGTATCTAAATGACACCAATGTCATGGAGAAGATAGTGACATAAGATACTTAGACGGGAAATATGTTATTGAATTCTCACGAAGTCAAGAACAATACCGCACATTACGTTAAATCCTCAAGTTATGGTGACTCTTCTACACGTATATTATATTGGCCTAAACTCAGAAGCGTCTTCCATTCAGTTAACTAAGTTTGTAAAAGTTTTCTAAGTCTTAGGCATATCTTAGGGCATTTCATAAGTTTGGGATTCAGTAGCTCAAGCTTAGGTTAAGATTGAACACGTTTAAAGATAAGAATAAATTGCTAACATTAAACTATGCCTATTGTATTTAAGAAGATTATTAGATATGAAACGAAATAGTGAAAGCAATCTAAACTGTGTGTAGTACTCTATGTTAACGCAAACCTTGCAAAAAGACAAAACTACTCCTTTTTATCCCTTCTCCTACTAGGGACGCGAGCCAACCAGTAGATAGCAACTGCGGCTGCACAATTGAACACAATATAAGCCCAAAGTAGCCCAAAGTCTCTCCAGCGATTGTCGAAGCTAACGTTGATCCCCTTCAAGAACGTATTGGTATCTGCCATAGGACAGTATTGGCACTGAGTTGTGCTGCCCGCACTCTCCCCAACAAGATATCCGCCCATGTTGGACATGTAGTCCGACAGAAATTCTTCGCATGTGCCATTCGCAGGTTTGAACTCCAAGATCTCGTTATCGGCACAAGTAACAGGTGCATTGGCAAGAGTTGTGCCGAGGAAACCCTCTACCACGTATGTGAAAGGATTGACGCGGTACATGAAGATCCAGAAACCGGGCAGAGCATCAGGGCCAGCGAGGACACCGCAAAATGCGAACATCATGATGAAGAGCAGGTTCATGACACCACCTGCAGTATCAGCGTTGGGAAGTCCGGCGATGATCATGTGGGCGAAGGACGAAGCGAGTAGGAAGAACATCCATACGTGAAGGAAGATGGTGATGCCACGAGAATGGACCTCGTTCGTATACTCAGCGTTGCGGTAGAGGCCGATAGGGAAGTACCAGCAGATAAAGGCAAAGACACCGATGAACTAGACGGGATGTTAGAAATGGTGTGACTAAGGAAGTGGGGATTGGGATGTAGCTCACAGAGTTCCAGACGATCTCGACAGTCAGATTTGCAAACATGAATGACTGCCAAGAGTATGTCTTTGCGGGACGCTCGCGAGCCTCGTAAAGAGTCCTCTGCTCCACAAAGGCTGGCATCATTTGTTCAGCGACCTGCGAAAAGATGGTCAAGAAGATGAATACTCCAAACATCTGATTCTGAAGACCGCGGACTGTATTCTCGCCATCCATGACAGAAAGGCCGATGAATAAGGACTAGATAGATGAAGGTTAGCATGTGTGGAAGGATAAATAGTAACGAGGGATGACTGACTGCGCCGACTGTGAGAATGGACTTGGAGTACATATAGCCCGGGCTTCTCCAGTACTGAACAAAGAGACGTTTGGTGACCTCCCTTAGCTGCGTGGACAGAGTAGAAGCAAACTCATCATACTCTGAGGGGTCAGTTTCGCTTGATGCAAGTGTCGCCGACGGTTGTGACGCCTTGAGAGATTGGAGTTCCTTCTGCACCTCCCTGTACTCTGGAGACTGCCTCCATGCGGCTGGCCAGTCCACGTCAGTATGCGCACCCGGTGCCGCCCCAATGACCTCAAGCATATGCTCCGCTGGGTTGGCCTTGGGAGGCAGAGGCGGGCCTCCGTTGCGAGTGAAGTAGTCCATCAAGATCTGCGAATTCTGACCGATCTGACCAAAATAGACAGTCTTTCCTCCCTTTGCCAGCAGAAGTAGGCGGTCAAATCGTTGGAAAAGCATAGCTGAGGGCTGATGAATAGTGCACAATATCGCTTGGTCGCTCTTGGTCAATTGCTCCATCAAGTCGCAAATAGACCATGAAGTCTGACTGTCCAGTCCCGAAGTCGGCTCATCGAGGAAGAGCAAAAGCTGTGGACGTGCGACAAGCTCAACCGCGATCGTAAGTCTCTTGCGCTGTTCAACATTCAGGCCTTCACCAGGGACACCGATGATAGCATCTGCATACGCGTCCATCCCGAGAAGCGAAAGGACAGTCTCGACGTAGTCTAGACGTTCTTGCTTGGAGTACTTGGCTGGCTGCCGAAGCATGGCACTAAATCGAAGCGCTTCTCGGACGGTTGAACTGGCCTGGTGCAGATCCTGTTGAGTCACATAGCCCGTCTTCCTTTGGAAGGAAGAGTCGCGAAAGTGACCATTAACAAGCATATCGCCAGAAACAACTCCCATGGTCACTCGACTGGCGAGGACGTCAAGAAGAGTGGTTTTGCCAGCACCCGAGACACCCTATGAACACTTTAGTATGATAGAAGAAAGTAACCTAGAGCGCAGTGTAGAAGGTACTCACCATGAGAGCTGTCAAGGTTCCGGGCTTGACCCAGCCATCGACATGATCCAAAATCCTGCGCGTCTCGCTTTTGATCTTGACATCGTAGCAGACATCCTTCCAATGGAAGATGGACGTTTGCTTCTCGACCTCGACTTTATCACTCGATGAACCAGAAGCCTCTTGCTTTCCTGTAGGCGTAGGGACACCTGACTCTTCATCGCTGACCCGCTTGCCAGAGACCTTGTGCATGGCCTCACGAAGAAATACCAGGACTTCACCTTTTGAGCGCTCCGAAGCGACATATTCGGTGGTCCAGAGATGGAGAGCCATGAAAAACACAGTCCAGGCAATGATGATGCCGAAGTTTCTCCATCGGTGGCTGTTGACGAACCCAAAGGAGGCCTTCAAGTAATCCTCGCCCTTGACGAATAACTGGCCGGGTACGGATCCGGGCACGTTGCACACGTATTCGCCGTTACCCAAGTTCTCGTAACCAGGACCATGCGGGACAAAGTCTGAGCAGGGGAACTGTTGACCGACAAATTCGATCAGAAATACACTCTCGAGTCCGTAATAAACAGGATTTACCCATCGGATCCAGCCGAGCCAGTTCTGCATGTAAGCGGGCGGGATCGCAAAACCTGAATACAAGACCAAGGCCAACAGGATGATGCAGGCGGGCGCCAGAGCCTGCGCAACGGACTTGGTTGCAGAGCCAATGAACCGGAACATCATCGACATACAAAGAGTTATAGAGAATGATAGAAGAAGAAATGCAAAGAACGGGCCTGCTTCACGGCGCAGGTTACACATGAAGTATAGTGTGCAATTGAGAAGGATCGAGTTGACGATTTTGTACGGAAGATCGGTTGTCATCGCGGACAGGGCCTCGGCACTCGGGTGATAGAAAGCGTATCGAGACTGCTTTTCGACGACTTTCCGCTTCGCATATAGAGTCATAATCTCGAGAATGCTCCCAAACGCGTTGATTAGGACGATGAAGAATAGCAAAATAGTTCGGCGGAAGAAGCTCGTGGTGTTGAATGGGAGGTTATAGAAGATGCTCGAGATAATCAGACCCTCGAACAGATTACTGATAAGCATCGTGAGAGTGATGCTGGGGTCTCCGATCAACATAGTGAAGCCTCGCCAGAGGTTGATAGTATACTGCTGTAGATAGGAAAGGTTGAAGGGAGACCGTTCCCTCTGAGCTGCAGCTTGGTCTAGTCTCCGCGATTCAGAGAATTTCTGAAGATCCGGTCCGTCAAATGGGTGTTGTTCCATGTAGCAGTCTATCTCGTTGATAAGCCTCGATCGGTGCTGGCTTTGCTGCCAGGCTCGCGCGAATTCATCCGATGTTCGAGGTGGGTTGGCTCCCTGACGGATGACTCTCTCGGCCGGGTTCGTCATTGAAGTGAGGAAGTCGGCTGTCGTCTGTTGTTCGGGGCAGATGAAACCGAGGTTCTCGAAGTAGGCTTGCGCCTCGCTCGTCTTTCCGAAGAAGATTTGACGGCCCTCGTACAGGACGATGACCTTGTCAAATAGCTATGACCAAGTTAGCCAAGAAATTATCCCAACACAGGGGTATACTTACATCATAGGCAGTTTGGGGTGCTTGATAGATTGCAACGCAAGATGCGATACCAAGAGTATCAGCTTGAGTGCGTAAGACGCGACAGAACTCAATAGCGTTGGCACTGTCGAGACCGCGTGTGCTGTTGTCCCAGCACTGAAGAGGGGAGTATCCCAGCGCAGCCTCAGCTATTGTGACTCTCTTGCGTTCGCCACCGCTGATACCTCGGACGTAATCATCACCAACCCGCGTATTCTTGGTATGCAAGATGCCAAACATAGCCATAATCACATCACGAAGATGCTCGGCATACTCTCGAGCGGTGACACCGTCGGGGAGTTTGTCCTTGGGAGGACATCGGCATCGAGCAGCAAAGTAAAGAGTATCGCCGACAGTCAAATAAGGGAAATGATGATCGACTTCAGCCGTGTAGATGGCTTCCCCTCGGTAAGCCTTCTTCATCTGCTCGGGCCGGATACCCTGGTAGTTCAAGACTGTATCGTTGCCGAAGTGTAAGCCGTGAGTCTCGCCTGCAATGCTGCGCAGTAGGGTTGAGCAGCCCGAGCCTGGAGGACCAAGAACACATAGCATTTCTCCAGCTTCGACGTACCCGTCAATATCACGGAGGATATCAATGCGCTGACCCTTGTCCCCAAATATCTTTCTCGCGAAACTTGAAGCCTTCAGAACGATGTTGGTCAGAGTATTTTGAAAGTCGGTCGCCTGGCCAAATCCGTACGCATTGAGCTTCTTAAATGCGATACCGGCGGTGCGAGGAGTACTGCCATCAACAGCTTCGGTTCGGGTCTTGAGATACGCCTTTGCCCATTTCTTGGAGTTGAAATGGAGGCTTTGCGGATCAAGAGGACCACCATCGCTCAAGGGAAACAATGGCCCGTGGCCCGATGCAGCAGATTGACTGGTAAATCTGCGCGCCAAGTCATGGATCTCCTCCTCGTACTCAGGCTCATCAGACAGGTCGTTGTTGTCCCGTGTTCTGTCACCTAAAGTGGCAGAGGACATGGAAGGGGCGTCGCTAGGACGCGGATCGTTTGGAGGATTCATCCGGCCTCGGGTCAAGCAAATTGGAGAATGTTTTCAGAGAAGGTATTAGATAAATCGTAGTTAAATAGGAACTGCAGATGAAGTGATGGCTTTAGGATCGTTGATGTCAAGTCAATGGCAGTTGTCTTATAAGTTGCAGTACGAGGCATATTAAAGACGTGGACCGAAACAGATTTTTACAAAAAAGAGTCACTAATTCTAAGCATAATCTTAGCTAGCGACGGACACCCGCCGCTCAGACATACCGGCCTTGAGATTCCGTCATGATACACATCAACTTGAAGGCCGGACGGAGCGGAGGACCGAAACAGCGGGGCCTTGCGGTATCTCGGACTGTCCGAGCACCGGGCTACTCCCCCTTTTATGGAAGACAGCGCTACAGCTTCATCGCTATCAAACAAATCGACGAGCTAAATCTTGGCATCATCATTATTTAGGATTACTCGTTGCAAATTTGTCAGTTTGCCAAGCCCAAGCATGGGAACGGGTTTCGCGGAATCCGTGATAGATAGCTGCGGACCGATTGCGCGTCAGCCTAAGATTTAGCTGTTTCGTCCTAAGGTTATGGAACAACCCTAAAATATGCTTAAGATTTTTGACAATTATACAAATTTAGGTAATTAAGAATAAGTGACTTCTAAGTTCAGACCAATTTGAATAAGATCATGTGGCAGGAGTTGCATTTGCTCAGAAATTCATCTTAAGAATTTCTCTCCCAGTTGACTCTAAGGACAACATGGCTAGAATCTGTAATAACTAACAATGTATCGATGACAAACGGAAGTGACATCCGTAGGAACCACAGCCTCTGCCAATCTCCAATGTCTTCTCTCATCGTCGCAGTCTTCTATTGATTATGAAGGTCCACAGCTATTATTGGTTGTTGTCCAGCATCATAAATATCTCCTGGTTTTGCTCAAACCAATTCCCCAGCTCCATGTTATGGTCAAAGCTACCCTCCACCATATTCCCCGCTTGTCCTGCCGATAACCCCCCGTAATTAATCCCACTTGAAAGCTGTGTTCCATCGTTAAAGCCCTGCATATTTGCCTGCATATTCAGGTGACTAGGCACAGGAACCCCCGCCTCGAAGAAGAGCATCTCAAATGGTGTATTCGGTATGCGCCCTGACACCTGGACTGGAGGATTATTGGGCCTGGAGCCCACATACTTGCACGCGACTTCATACATAAGCTTGAACAGATGAAGCTGCTTTCTGTACACGTTTGGAAGATCTGGAGGTATCATGTCGACTGTTTCGACCACGGCTGCGAGCGGCTCTAAGTGAGTTGAGTCGCACGTCTCGATGGCATGGCAAAACAATACCATGAATGGCACTAGAGGTACCGCCATGAGGCCCCTGATTCTTGGTTAATTTAAGCACTGTTGCTTGGGCTGGAGATCTTACCAATGCATATAAAACTCAAAGACGATGGCTTCGACATTCTTGAGCATTGACAAACAAATCCTGTGTTCCTCAAGGCCATTCTTTGCTGCTTCCAAGCATTCATCGCAAAAGGCTGATGATATCAAAGACGCAGGTTTCACTGCTCTGAACACCAGACAGCGCATGGAATAGTATGCTACCTTATCAGCCCTGCGAGCTACCTCGCTCTGAGTCTCGCCGATGACAGTCCTGATTGACTCAAATAAGCGTTCCTGCGAATGTTAGAAAACCATTGCCCATCCTTGAATTGGTCTTCGACTCACTTCTACCAGACTCTTTGTTTGGAATGACTGCTCCATCTCAGCCGCTAATCTTCTCGCATTCATCTCTCTCTCAACATCTGGCTGAAGCAAAGACTCCGGGCTGTAGAGTATATCATAAATCCTTCCTTGAAGGCTACAAAACCTTGCCCACTTTGCAATGATTGGAGTAGGTCCGTCTTCCCTATCCGCTTCTAAAGCCTCGAAATTAAGAGTGATTTCCCCATCTCGGATCAAGACTGGCCGACTCAATCTCAAAGCGAGCATCTTGTCGCAAAGATGGATGTAGAAGATCAGTTTAGCCCTTCGTTGCTTTGCTTTTCTTGACTCTGGCTTTGGAAGATTTTCCCGGGTGAAACCTAGTGTTTGGCACATTTGTGCTGCAACAGCAAGACTATTCCAGGACATGGAAATCCGGCAATTTTCAAGGTGGTAGCATGACTGGACTTCTGTTAGTGGCTTGTTCTTCGAAGAGGTTTCCTGCCGAGACACTTACAGCCATGAACAGGGCGAGTATGTAATCAGGTGTGCAGGGCATGTTAAAGGGAAGGCCAGCTAAGATAGACTCCAGGTTTTGCCGACAGACTGCCGCCTGAGATGCAAACTCATTCTTGAGAACTTGTTCGGTCTCAACGTTGCCGCATTCGTGCAATAGGCTCACCAAGCCAACATGTGTAACGATGAGGTCAGCAAGAGTAGGCTTGCCAAAGTAAACTGTCATGAGATACTCGACAAATTGACTTATGCTGTGAAACTCTGCACGCCAGAAAAGCTGTAATCTGGGAGACTCTACGATGATATTAGCATGTTTATAGAGACAGTTGTCGCGCGGATTACCTCTCAGTCTCTGTACAGCCATCATGGCCAGGTTAACAGGGGGGAGCTGAAAGCCTCCATGTTCTTGAGGAGACAATATTCGTTGCGTATCAACAAGACGTGTCTCGTCAACAGTGACTTCCTTGCCCGCCAAGATCTTCCGCAGTGCGTCTAAGTGACTCTTTATCTCTGGGAGTGTTCGTGATGGCTGATTGCTGTCAACGAATTGTTGCAAGAAATCCGTCGCAAATGTAGCCTGTGTCGTCAAAGTAACATCGCCTTCGAACTCTGAGCCTTTCTCCGGGCCTGTTCTGATATTACACGACGGGGAGCTCGCATGAGATATTGGAGTAACCTGTGAACTGATAGCAGTATGAGCAGCCGACGAGCCCCCTTGTATATGCTGAGGGGAAGAAGTGATGTTGTCGACAGCGAGGCTTATGCGATCAAGCTTTTGCGAAATGGCATCCAATTTGGACTCACTGCAGCTGAGGTAAGCTTGTTTACTTGGGCAGATCTCTTACTACTACTCACTAGCCATCAGATACTAGGACCGGCTGACGTTTTGGTCGAGGTTTGAAGCCAGTGGGGAACGAACAACGAATATTCTTTCGTTGACACGGTCCACAAGGATCTCCACGGTCGCATTTGATCTATGACGGATCAGTGAAGGTGCTGCTGATATATGCGTGCTCACCTACCTTTCTTTGTCTACATTGGTCACACTGGCAGTTGTCAGTCGCCATCTGAGATTGCAGCACAGCATAGGATGGGTCTCAGCTCACAGAGAGCTTATGCTCGGGAACTCGACGCGTCCCAGAGACGGCGTTTTCTTCTCCATCGCTTTCGTTCGGATCCATGTTCATCGTTGTGATTAGGCTCAACGACTTGTTTAAATATCTAGCAAATTTTGCAACACTCAGATTCGCCAAAGACTCATGGATATTGGCCTACAAAACGCCAAGGCCAACCCTCATTCTTGATGATGGCATGTGTCTCTTTCGGGTAAAGTCTCGGTTTCTCGGAGCCCCGAAAGACCGCAGACTGATTTTGCGGGCTACCCTGTAAGTAAAGAAATCAAGCAAGCAATTACCATTGCAAGTGATAGAGCTCAAGGATAGAGCGTGATATATACACTAATGTGCATATCGATATATACTAAAATTTTGTTTTTGTAAAGATTGAAGTTCTGATAAATACAATCTCTAGGTGCGATTGTGATCATGTTGTAATAAGTGCCAGAGTTCATGAGATGCTGGAGTGATTTTAAACAACAAATGATAGTGGATCTGGAAGCTCAATGACAAATCTGATTTGTGGAAAAAGAGATTTTATCTAACCGGATCCAGAGTAGACGATGATTATTTTGACGTCATCCCTTTTCTCCAGAGTCATCGCGTTGTCTCTTATCGATAGCACGCGACGACAACAGCACATATGAGTCTCTGTACCTTACTTATCACTAATGCAATCTGGGGTTTCTTGAATAGGAAAAACGTTCCTTGCTGTACCATTTGTAGTTCTATCATTGCTTGGCGAACAAAAATCTAACACCGACGTACGTCATAATTACTCAATGAAAACCGAACGCTCCAGAACACCCAAAACATCATCCTGTCTCAACAAACCCCGCTCTACCACCACGTCCAGAAACGGGCGCTCTTCAGCCAGAGCCGATCTCACGATGCTTGACACTTTGGCATAGCCCAGGCTCGGAACAAGAGCCGTTGCAAGTGCGCTCGCGTCAAGAAGATGCTTCTCTGACGTCTCCTTGTTTGCGATGAGGCCCTCGACGCATCGCTTAGCGAATGTCTTGGAAACGCTCTTGAGAAGCTGTATGCTGTCGAACAGTCGGTCGCAAACCAAAAGCTCATAGTGATTGATCTCCAACATTCCCTGCTGACATGCCATGGAAACAGCAGCATCATTTCCAGTGATGGCCAACGCGACTTGACAAACCGCAATCGGAATGACAGGATTGACCTTGCCGGGCATGATGGAAGAGCCAGCCTGTACCGGCGGGAGAGTAATCTCAGCAATACCACCATTGGGCCCCGAAGAGAGCAGAATCATATCGTTTGCAATCTTCCACAAGCTATTGGCAGTGTTGCGCAGCTCGGCTGAGAGACGTGCACAAGTGTCCATGTTCTGCATGCCGTCAAACGCGTCGCTACATGGCTGCACCGCAACTCCCAGCGACGATGAAAGATGCTTGAAGACTGCTGCTTTGTATCCAGACTTGGATCCGAATCCAGTGCCAATAGCAGTGCCGCCCATGGGGAGCACAAGAAACGAATCACGGATCGTGCTGAGGTACTGTCGGTGTCTTCGGATAACCGCTTCATGAGCACCAAGAGCCTGACCGTAAGTCATAGGCTGAGCGTCCTGGAGGCAAGTCCTTCCCAGACGGAGAAGGGTAGAGTATTCCTGGCGCTTCACAGCAAATGCATCCGCAAGCCCTTGGAGAGCATCCAAAGCACCCTTCATGGCACGATACACCGCAAGCTTCATAGCTGAGGGTACAGCATCATTCGTAGATTGTCCCATGTTAACGTGATCGTTGGGATGAACAAACGTGTAATCAGAAAGAGCTCGGCCTGAGTTCTTGGCAACGATGTTGGCGATGACTTCATTCACGTTCATATTGGTAGAAGTACCGCCAGATCCCTCCATCATGTCAACTGCGAAATGCTTGTCGTGGACTCCAGTTTTGACCTCTTCGCAAGCCTCGGAAATAGCATTGGCCTGCTCAGATGTGATGGTGCCGACTTCATAATTAGCGCGGGCTGCTGCTTGCTTGATTACAGCAAATGCGTAGATGAAGTCTGGCCAGCTGGCGATGGGTCGTCCTGAGAGAGGGAAGTTTTCGATGGCGCGGAATGTGTTGATACCGTAGAGAACATCGTCTGGGAGCTCAAGTTGACCGAGACTGTCCTTTTCGAGACGCTTTGTCTCGACGGTGACAGTGACTTTGTGACCGTTGGATCCTTTGAGGAGTAAGCCGTTCGTTGGCTTAGGCTCGCTAGGAACAACCTGACCAATGTAAGCACGTGAAGGTGGTTGCGTTGGGCAGAGATAAGCGGCTTACGGTCGAGATGATTTGAGTGACCGTCATCGTGTCGGCCGCTGGGCTGATAACTCTTTGAGGTTATTTCAAGTGAAGAAGATGCTGCTAGTATAGTGTTTCTGCTTGTATTGTTCTGTTCTCTCGTGAGATTCGAGAATTCTGTTGCTGAGGGCGCTGACCATCTATATAGAAATGAGTGGTGTTGTTAATGAGGCCCCCAAGGCTGTTGACATAACCCGGTTTTGTCTCCAGTCCACGGTGTGAGGCTTTCAGCGGGATGAACCGGTGAGAACAGAACCCAAAGTCGATGGTACCTCAGAAACCCATGGCTTCCCTACAAGAGGATACAGTCGCGGGTACTTGCATACAGCCTTCTGTCTGACATACGGCTGACCAACTGGGTCTGTTCCCTCCCATGCTTCGGCCGCTAAACCATCTCAGCCGATGCTGAAAAAGCTCGCATTAGCGGCCGAAGAAAGAAGAAAGGGACGAGAATTTGGCCCGCGTGACATATGCAGTGAGTGCCATGATACATACAACCAGGGATCTGCACTCAACGGATTTCCGACGTGGCAGATCCCTACTGAGCCGATAATCAACATTTCCGGTCTGCGGGGGAATATTTTCCTACCCCTCCATTAGCGTTGTTGTCACGTCCCCCTCCTTTTGGCACAGAGACAACGTATGTGCATTTCTGGGCGCCTTACACCGTCGACAATTGCCGGTTGACCGGTGTGCTGGGTTGTAGAGCAAATCGAGCGTTTTGCCACTCAACACTCGTCAGGCATAGCGTCAGATCTGGCAATAGCCGGGTCTCGGCCTGGAAATCTGAGGCCATATCAAGCTTGGGGAGGCAATGCTTTAGATCGCAACCCAAAGTGACAAAAAGACAGGTCCGAGTTTGGGGACCTCTTTGATGGGCTTATTATAGTACCCTCCGTCAGGCTCCGGGGCCTTTCTTCTCCCCGAGGCCAAGCCATGTCATTATCGTCGGCGAGCTATCTCGACTCACAGTTGCATTTTGAGGTTACTTGTCAGCCACGTGGTATGTCAGAACATAAGCATGCAGAAAGGGTAATATCGGCCTTATCTTTATAGATTGTCTATATTACCTTAGCCGAGCTTGCCAGATTAAATATTCTGTTGTGAAACCCAATAGCGTCATTCAACATGTACAACCACACCTTCTTCAACACCAAAGATGTAGAGCGACGAATTGATTCTCTTATCTTTATGCCCATTGAGAGCAATTATTTAAAAATTCCGCCCCATCAACATCGGACCATAAGCTTTCGCAGAACTCTAATGACTGAAACTCAAATTATGTTGGTCTTTCAATTGGTCTGGTATCTTCATTGGTAGTCAATATTTGAACAATGTTGTTTAAGTCGGCTAGTGCGGCGTCTTAATCTCTTGCAGCCGGGTGATCCGCTTCAGCCATTTCCTTCAAAATGAGGCGACATTGAGTATAGAGATGCTTGTCATCAAGCTCAGAGGTTTCGGCAAGCTCGGGAGCGACAGCCTTTGCAATAGAGATGATGGTGAGGCTACTGAAAGCATGCAAGTCCCAATAACCAAAACGCGCTGACCGAAAAGTTAGCATTCGTATTGTGATCGGATCCAGGTTTGCTAAAGCCCTTCCCATGTTTACCGCGATTTAAGAGGTCTATCAGTATCTTGCAGTTGTACCTCGAGGCATCCTGACCTTCCTTGGTCAGTACATCAATTCGCCTGCGTTTTGTCGTAAGTGGCCGACAGATTCCATTATTTCGTATATTTGTCTCTGTAGTGTCTGGACACTCGAATCAAGAAATTGATCCATTTCTGATTCGGGTACGTCTCGTAAAGAAGGCAGCCCAGCATCGAACCTATTCGCGGCGTGCGCTGGGGCCAGTCCTAGCTCTGGCACAATCATTCTCTCCATGCTAGGAATTAAAAGGCTACTAAAGAATAGTATGAAACAGAGAAATCAAGGATTGAATAGTGAGGATAATCAGCTGCATTTAGGATGATTTAGAACAGGCTAAGTTGACCAGTTGTTCACATCTTTCTCGGTTTGGTCCAAGCAAGCAGACGTAACTCTGCACCATGTAATCAACGAAAGGCATTGAGATATTCAAGGCATTACCGTAATCAAACTTAGCACACCCATCCGCCATCAACATTGTATACAGCACCGGTCACAAATGATGCCTCATCACTGAGTAGAAACGCGATAACTCGAGCAACCTCGACTGGATCAGCTCTTCTCTTCTGCACAGTCCCCGAGAGACTGCGCTTAATGTGTTCTTCATCATCGTGCTCATTCATAGCTGTACTCACGGAACCTAAGCACAGTCAGCCAACATTCAGACCTGTAAACAGTACAAGCATACCAGGCGAGACGCAGTTGACTCGGATGTGAGCATTCTCTTTCGCAGCCGTACGCGAAAGGCCTATGACAGCTGCCTTACTTGCGCAGTATGCGACGTGCCCTGGAGCGCCGAATTGGCCAAACACACTGGCGGCTGAGACCTGAAGGGCAATTAGCGATAGTCCAAAATGTTGACCTTCAAGCTTACAATGCTAGCACCGGCGGACATAGCTCTAAGCTCTGCACGTAGGCAATTGAACACTCCGCGCGTATTAACCGCAAACATCTTATCCCAGACCTCATCGCTGTACTCGGTGAGAGGCACTGGCTCGGCAATGATACCAGCCATGTTCACAGCTCCATGGAGCCCCCCGAAATTGTCAACGGTCGTTTTGATCCAAGAGTCCACTGAGTCACTCTTGCTGACGTCTACCACTTGATAGATATGCTTGTCACCCGGCAACGAGGCTTTGGCCTTCTTGAGTGCTTCTTCGTTGATATCGGCGAGGGAAATCGCAGCTCCTCTCTCAGCAAGGAGCTTTGCAGTCGCTAGACCCATACCGGAGCCAGCGCCGGTTACAGCGATCTGAAGTGTTATTCCTGCCCAATGTTACACGATGAAAGAGGACCTACCACTTTTCCTTCAAAAGATGTCATTTTAGAACTTGGTATAATCGATAGTGAAGTTTCTTCGATAGGATGAAAACATTGGAGGAGGCCTTGGGAGAGTTTAAGTCCATGGCAGCCCAGCCATAACCGACATGTCTGTGTGACGTAGATCAATTCAAGGCCATTCGCGATGAGTTTACCCCGCATCGCAAGGTGATAAGCGGTTCTGGAAGTGGAAAGTCATCCCAAGTGGCGGTTTGCTTCGCAGAACTCATTCTATTGCTGTTCTTGTGCATGGGCTGATGGCCGATCACCAACAAAGCAAGTGAGGACACGTCTATCACCATTATGCATGGCGAAACTTTCCGATTCATGTTGGTGCTAATTTATATTTTCGCCGACTTCGCTATTCATCCAAACCCATTTTGTCTATCGGTGCTGTCCCTGCCGATCCATATCTGCTCAATACGTTCTTTCGTTTCCGTAAATATCCTCAGCCCGCTTCGCTTTGCAGCGCATTCAAACCATTGTACAAACGACGCTCGTATATCATTATCATCAGTCTCACAGGCTGCAACAAAAGCAGGCCATATCAATCTCAAAGATCCGTATCCCATTCCAGCATCTAGTGCATCAAACTCGAGCAGCCGATCCCGCACACCAAGAACATGTTTCTGAAGCATGCTTGGATCCAGGTCATAAATCCTACGATAGAAGTACACAGAAAGTGCGTGCTGCATGGTGTCAGCCAGGCTGTTAAGCAGATTGACAGACTGTTGGTGTTCCGGATCAACAGGCGCCTCGACCATCCATATGGACTGGCGAAGAACGTGAAGCTGCTTGATCCATCGCTCAACTGCTTTTGCTCGAGCCATAAATTCCTTCAATGTAAGTCCAGAGTTGATCAGTTCATCTTGGTTCTGCTCTTTCTCTCGCGCAAGCCGGATGACCAGCGAAAGCATAAAGAGGTGGAGCTCAGGTACACCAAAGATCTCAGGATAAAGGGTAGCTGACCATATCCCTGGATTTTGAAGATGAAGGTCATTTTCTCCCTCTTCCTGACCCTTGACCTTGTGCATCTCCTGGTCCAGGTTGCTCCACGTAGTGAGTCGGAAAGACAGGCTATCCTGACTATAGGCACTGGCGCCGCTTGCTTCTATGGCTTCACGAACACGGTTCCGATGATCCAAGTTTAGTGTATTTTGTGTAAAAGTGCTCTCGTGGGACAGCCGCTCAAACACGTAGCAGTGATGTAGCAGCCTGACTTTGCGAGACTTTCGTCGGTTAAGGCCTTTTGTTCGGATGAACTTCTCCGTTTCTAGGAAAAAGTACTCTGCTTCGTCTCGATTGCCAGAGAGTATGGCAATCTGGACCATGGTCAAGAGAGCCATGAGTATAGACTTGTACTTGGCAGTCTTCGGAATATCGTATGCTGTCTTGAGCATAAGACAAACATGAAAGTGGGCTTTTTGATAATATGCCGTGCCTTGGTCTAACCACTTTGTGGGGCCATGAATGCCACCCATGCTAAAGGCACTGATAGATAGTGTGCCATAAAATGCGCATAAACTTGCGTGGTCCATCCTCTCACCGAGTGTCAAGGCGGCTAAACAGCTTTTGACATGAGGTAGAAATAGGACGTGCCATGGTGTCTTGCTGTGACGATATGGAGTCAAGCCCCGAAGCACGATCGTTGCATAGTGTTTTACCAGCAGCACAGCATCCCGCGGTACGTCCGTGTCGACTTGCGACGATACTGAGCCTGATCTGGGATATAGGTGTGATAGGTAAAGTCTTGGAGATCCAAGCTCAATTGTAGAAGACCGTGCAAATGGTGAAGGAGGCTTCTGTGCAGAGGCTGATTCACCTACCCAAGGCACGGCCGTTTCAGTGCCCATGGCCACGGGATCCCACC
Source organism: Fusarium tupiense (assembly GCA_013364945.1). Classification (NCBI taxonomy): domain Eukaryota; kingdom Fungi; phylum Ascomycota; class Sordariomycetes; order Hypocreales; family Nectriaceae; genus Fusarium; species Fusarium tupiense. Next base: position 45,578 of record JABEEO010000030.1, read on the forward strand.
AGTCGGGCAGATCGAAGTTAGTTGGATCCAGCCAGCTGCTTACAGGGAAGCTTTCCAGTGCTTTCAGCCAATCTGTGCGAGGAATGAGCGCGTTGTGTTCATCCGATATGTGATGCTGAGCATCTCGAGGAGTCGTTCCAGTATCAAAGTCGAGTGTTGAGACGACGATTTCGACGTCGTCATCGAAGTCAGGGAGTAGCAATTGATCTTCTTCTTCGACAGCGTGGATTTGTGAAACTTCTATCGCGTCCTCTTCTATCTCGTCCAAAGTGCTCAATGGATCTGAGGGCAATTGCTGCGTAATGCGAAAAGCCCCAAAAGGTCCTCTGGAGATTTGTAAATCCGTAGACGTCTTTTCGCATTCTTCGTCAATTTGAGAAAGATGCCAACCTGCCAATTCTGGTGGAACGTCTTGCGCAATCTGTTCGCTTAAACGCTCTCGTTCTTGTTCTGTCAGTAATGGTCTTCGAAATCGAGCGACGCCCGTCGATGAGGGGTCATCAAAGTCGAAGAAGATATCTTTGCTATAGCCGCCGCAATCGAGACCAGAGATGTTACACATAGAACATCCGGGACGCCCTTCGTCGCATTTCACCCGACGACTGCGACACTGCGAAATGTCAGTGGGGACTATGGAATGATCGATTGAGTGTGAACATACGGTAACGCATCCTCCAAATGAACGAGTCCTCCGCCCTGGTACCCGCTTGGCCTTTGATGTGGACTTGCCGACAAGAGGAGGCATAGTGAAGAGAAGCTGTCTCCTCGACGAGACCTTCTTCTCGGCCGGGAATGCCCACTTGTAAAGGTTCCCAAGATGCAGGCATCGGCACTCCCGCGATGGTGGAGAAGTCAGATAAGGCTAATCACTTCCCCGCCTCTCGGTTATCGGTACCAATCCCTCTTCTGGGGAAACTTTCCTATCCCAAGCAAGGGATGAACAGTCAGCGCAGATAGAAACCCTCCAGTTGGTATCGGTAGTTGATTCCTGCAGGGCGCACTTTGATCTCGTGTCCTTCACATCATCACGTTGATAAGGTTCTCCCCGCACTTTGCAACGGCTCGTTATGTGATCCAAACTTGTGATTGGGCGGGAATGTTCCACTATCGAAGCCACCGTCGTAAAAGGAAAGTTATATCTGGTGGCAATGCGTGTCGCTTTTCACTGTGTGATAGCATGATAGGAAAGTCGAGCAGACTATCCGTTTCAGGCCATTGGTTGAGCAGAAAATTTGAAGGCAATTCCGACTTGGCACGATCGAATCATTTATCTCGAGATATATAGATACAGTCCTGACATTGGTACCTACTTTGCATCAAGTTGAAGTAACAAGACAATTCGGTCCAACGTTACTCATCCCATTATTCACACTATCAGCAATGGGTTCCGTACCTCAGTCTACCAACACTTTCGACGTTCTCATCCTGGGCGCAGGTCTCTCGGGCCTGTGCTCACTCTACCAACTTAAGAAGCGCTTCCCAGAATGGCGCATCAGGGTTCTTGATGCTGCGCCCGATGTTGGAGGCACTTGGTACTGGAATTCTTACCCCGGATGTCGGTTCGACTCTGAGTCGCTGTCTTACTGCTTCTCATTCGACAAGGAGCTACTGGATGAGTGGCACTGGAAAGAGGCCTTTTCGCCTCAGCCGGAGACTCACAAGTACATCAGCCGCTTTGCTGAGAAGCACAATCTCAGGATGGATGTTCAGCTCAACACAACTGTCACAAAGGCTACATGGAATGAGGCTGATCACACATGGACATTTGTCGATGAAGCTGGTAACGAATACGTCTCCACGTTCTTCATCAGCTGCATGGGCTTCCTCTCTGCACCAACTCTACCCGCAATTGAAGGCATTGAAGACTTCAGCGGCAAACTATTCCACACTTCTCGTTGGCCCAAGGATCTTGACATCAACCGCGACTTTATGGGCAAGAAGATTGGAGTCATCGGCACAGGCGCGACGGGCATTCAAATCACAACTGCCGTCTCCAAAGTAGATGGCGTGGAATCTCTCAGCGTCTTCCAACGCACAGCCAATTGGTCCGCTCCTCTCCGCAACTCTGAAATCACCGTGGAGCAAATGGCCGAGCACAAGAAGAACTATGACAATATCTTCAAGATTTGTGACACGAGTTCATCTGGTTTCATGCACCATGGTGACCCTCGAAAGTCTCTCGAGGTCTCGGAAGAAGAGCGACTGGAGCTCTGGGAGAAGCTGTACAACACTCCTGGTTTTGGAAAGTGGCTGGGCGTATTCTCTGATACGTACACCGATCGATACGCCAACAGTCTGTATTCCAACTTTATGGCCGAGAAGATCAGACAACGGGTTAACGACCCTGCTATTGCAGAAAGCCTTATTCCCAAGGATCATGGCTTTGGCACGCGCCGAGTCCCTATGGAGAGTGGATATTTTGAGGCCTTCAATAAGTCAAACGTTCACCTCGTTGATCTGAAAAAGACGCCAATTGATCGCGTCACACCATCGGGCATCCTGACCTCCGATGGCAAGGAGCACAAGCTTGACGTTCTGATTTGCGCAACTGGCTTCAATGCTATCACAGGTGCTTTCAGTGCTATCGACTGGCATGGCAAGAAGAACAGACCGTTGATCGCAACCAGCGACAGCCCCAAGGGTGACCAAGCAGTCTGGGTTGACCACCGACCCCGAACATTCCTGGGCATCACTGTTCCATCGATGCCAAACATGTTCATGGTTCTTGGTCCCCATCAGCCATTTGGCAACGCTACACGCAACATTGAGCACGGTGTGCAGGCTGTTTCGGATATGCTGCAGTACTGCAAGGACCACGGTTACACTTCTGTTGAACCAACAGAAGATGCCGTTGAGCAATGGACCGAGCATGTGGTGCAGTGCAGTGAGAGCCAGGTTCTCATGAATGAGATTGATAGTTGGATGACAGGCGTGAACAAGAACGTCAAGGGCAAGAATATTAGAAGTGTTGCACGATACAGCGGAAGCATTGGAGAGTATCGAAGGCGGTGCGCGGAGGTCAAGAAGTCGGGCTACAAGGGTCTTGTTTTCGCATAGACGGAGGTAATCAAAATTAATTTTACTTGCAAAAACACTTATTCTTCTCATTGTAGTGGTGTTCAATGGAGACTTTCAGCACCAGTATTATGCATAACCGGAAACCTACCAATTTGTGAAAATGGGTTATATTATTAACGATTATGGCTTGACGAAAGATTTTACAACACCTGTGAGATTACTTTTGCTAGTATATATGACACTATTGATAAGTATAGTAAGATAATATAAGTGTCTACTTGATTAGGTGTCGCCAGCGCATTCTACGGCAGACTTCTCTGAATGCCCGACCTAGGCAACCTACAGTGCCAGTGATGGCTAGAACAGTTCAAACCAAGTCACGCGGTAATAATTCATCACGAGTTTCCGAGTTGTCTCCGTTCAAGTCCATTCTTCGTCGCGGATCTGCCTTCCCATTATCGTCCGCTCATCAGATTGAGGCCATCCAGCGAAAACGTTATCATGCATCCCCCGCATTTCAAATAGGAAAGTTATATCTGGTGGCTGATCATGGTGGGGCAAGCCCAAGATAGCGAGAACGCTCCACGTCAAACGAGGAAAGCTTCTCCAAGCTAGCTTCGGATATCGGTCGCCGAGTCACGGACCTGTCACCCATGGGACTGAAGGGACGAAGTATAGATGTATAAGAGTAACTTCATATTGTACAGACAGACAGACATCAATATCTATCCTCCTTACTATCTAAAGCATTTGTAAAACTCCGACGCCTCATCTCTCGAACTTTTATTACAATGGATGTCCCAGGTTATGCTCTGATCACAGGAGGTGCTTCAGGCATCGGCCGAGCATGCGCCAGAGCATTTGCTCGCGATGGTAGTGCTGGTATTGCACTCATTGATCTCAACCTCGAATCCCTGCAAATCGTCAAATCTGAGATTGAAAAAGAGCAATTGTCACCCAAAAAGGACTTTAAAATTGAGATCTACTCTGCAGACGTCACAGATGAGAATCGAATCAACGAGATTGTCGCGGACGTCGCTCAAAAGTATGGCCGCATCGACTATGTTGTAAATGCAGCTGGTATTGCCATGAAGCATCAAGGCGGTGCTGCATTTGCCCATACCGCCGATTGGAACCGTGTTGTCAGCATTAACCTGACTGGAACATTCTTTGTCCTCAGAGCTACAGCACAAGTCATGCTGAAGCAAGAGCCCATCCGTTCATCTATCAACGGAAGGGAATTGCAGCGCGGATCCATTGTCAACTTCTCTTCCATCCAGGGCGTTGTCGGTGTTCCACTATCGACATCCTACACAGCAGCCAAGCATGCCATCATCGGTCTCACACGATCAGCGTCCGAGGACTACGCAAAGGAGGGACTTCGCATCAATGCCATCTGCCCGGGATACACAGAAACACCGATGACCACAAAGAACCCCGAGGTGCTCAAGGCTATGCAAGAGCGAATCACGACAGCTGTTCCCATGCAGAGGATGGGTGCACCAGAGGAGATTGCTGATGGTGTTTTGTATCTTTCTGGAGGACGAAGTTCTTTTGTTACTGGGTCTGCCTTGGTTGTTGATGGTGGCTATACCCAAAGGTAATCACGAGCTGGAGGATCACTGGATTAGACGACTGGAGTTTGCATTAGAAGCTGGAACTTGGGTACTATAGAGAAACAAGTAGGCTGATCCGTCTAACGTCTTAGGTTGAGACGGCGCAGACATCTCAGATGATAATCGATGCTGAAACGTGTTTCTTTACCCTTGTCTCTTCTTAAGTTATCTTACAGTCAGTGAGTGCATTCTTGGTTGTTAAAGCTGATTCATGCTAAGTTTAAGGTAGCATCGGCTATATGACATCTCTTGCTATCGTCTCAGAGAGTGATTCTCATGTTTTGACGATCCTCAATGTTTTCCTCCAGACGAAATCGAGACAACAACGCCTTAGTCAGCGGGTTTAGCTCAGTTGGGAGAGCGTCAGACTGAAGTCAAACTTCAATCCTCACCAAAATCAAGTGATATCTGAAGGTCGTGTGTTCGATCCACACAAACCGCATCAAATTTCTTTTTGAACTTTCTCACCCTGAAAGCTCAGGGCCTCTAGTCTAAGAGACAGAAATATTTAGGCAAGCTTAGGATCAATTTAGATGATCCTTAGACTGGACTTTTTTGACAATTAGGGTCAAGGTCCTCTGTTTTTTTTCTTGCCTCCCCTGCCACGCTCAACACAGCCTCTATCGCGCGTCAGCCCTAGGCAACATTCTTACATCCCCCCAAACCTTACCCTCAACACCACATTCACAACATAAAACCTGCTTATTCTCAAATAAGGTCGGAACCTCAAAATGATAAAGAAGCTCGATCACGGTTCCAATGTCATGCCCGTCAATGGCGAAGTATCTGCGACGATCTACAAACCTCTAGACAATAGTCGACAAGAAATCCGACTTCTCACGCTTCTCCCGCCACGAGATGGAGATACAGATATTCATTGCACCCTTGCACAAGCCGTCCTCCACGCCTCATCTGAGAATCCAATATACGAGGCCCTATCGTATGTTTGGGGCGAGCCCGACTTTTCGGAGCCGATAATTCTCAATAACCATACTTTCTATATTACACCAAGTTTGAAGTACATTCTGTCGTGTTTGAGGCATAGAGACGACCAACCGCGAGTTATTTGGGCTGATGCCATCTGCATCAATCAGTCAGATATCGAGGAGCGGGGTCATCAAGTCGCTCTCATGCGCGAAATCTACTCAAACTGCCAACGAGATATCGCATGGTTAGACCCGATGATTGGCAGGAAAGATGTCAAGGCTCGTGAGCTCTACAATGATCATCCTGACCTTGATAACGAAGAAGAATGGGTGCAAAACGGCATGGCCTTGATGCGCGAAATAGCCGAGAAGAACCCGCAGACTCTGAAAGAACTCCAGGACCAGGTTCGAGAAGGCGGTTATCGTCTCCTCTCGAGTTCTCAGTACATGCTGAGTGCTGTTTTCGATCAACCGACACTCTGGGGGCGGTTGTGGGTCATGCAGGAGCTCTCTCTGGCCCCGCGGTTGACGCTTATGTCTAGAGATGCTGAACTGAGCTGGGATGTTCTGAAAAACCTCTTCAAAGACGAGCCATACTTTGACGCGTTCCACATGGGCAGTGAGAGTAGTCATTGTCCCTCATACTACAAGGACTTTAGTGAAGTGTTCGTCCCCATCAAGCTGATAGAGGACCAACGTCGCCTTATGTCACAAGGCAAGGGCTCCAAGCTCATGGATGTGCTGGTGCGATTTCGCGAAATGCAGTCGACGAATCCTCGTGACAAGATCTTCGGGCTCCTAGGCCTAGTGACGGAAGACCACGGTATCCAGGTCGACTATATGACGTCAGTGCCAGAATTGTATCAACAGGCCACAGCCGCCCTGATCAACCTTGCCGGAAACTTAGATATTCTTTGCCAAAACCCCTTTGAACGCCCAGAGGGGCCCACGGCACTGCGGTGTGTTGATCTGAAAGAGGAACAGAAGCATAAGCTGCTATCTTGGGTTGCTGAGTACGATGGCAAGCGTCGGCAATGCGTACCGATGCTCTTTGCGCAGCGCCACATATTCAACGCTGGAATTAAGAACTGCGAGACCCCATGCCGACTTGTCGGCCCCGAAAAGGATATCCTCGTCACGAAAGGCGCCATCCTTGGAACAGTCGCACCTATTCTCCAGAACGAGAAAAGCCTTGGGGCTTTCGAGGTTATGAACCTATACCTCGGCAGGGAAGCCCTTGAGCAACCCCGAGAGCATCTGTATGCCCCGAAGATCGGCGGTAAAGCGACAACAACAGGCGAGACTGCCATCCGCGCATTCTGGCGAACAATGGTGAGAGATTGCACGCTACCCCCAAGAATGCGTCGTTTAAGACAAACCGAGATTGAGCGGCTGGATGTTGAGAACCAAGAGGAGTTGAAGGATGGTAGGAGCTCGCTCCAGACATACCGTCTGCACTTTGGCAACAGATACTCGAGATCTGCATTCAGTTACCAGCCCGCCGATGACCAAGATCTCGCCAAACTTGACATCGAGGGTCAAATCTCACATCATTACAGCTCTAGTGGCTTCATGTTCGCGATCACGGATAACGGGCTCTTTCTAGCAACGCGCTTTGCTGCGAAGGAGGGTGATGTCGTGGCTGTCCTCGATGGTGGAAAGGTACCTTTAGCGTTACGCAAGGTTGAATCTAGAGATGGTGTTGAAGGGGACTTGTATATGGTTGTTGGATCGACCTACGTGCACGGCTTCATGGACAGCGAGGCAGAGGTTGGTGTGACCGAAGGTTGGTTGGAGAAGCGGGAGATTCTGATCGTGTGATTCTCCAAGGCAAACCAGGGTTTCAATCATCAGAAATTAGGCGTTAGGAGAGCTCTGCTTATACGAATTATGGTGATATTTGCTTGGGGCAATCTGAAGTTAGTCTATCTTGGGCCCCATAGTTGACTGCAAAAAGAAAAGTACCCGATAAACAGATAGCATCTGTCCCACCTGAAGATCAACTCTTCCCACCAGATGAATGTCTAGTCGCAACACATGAATCACTACTCACTGTCCTCCTTGCCTATCAGACCTTTCAATGGCGTTCAAAGTTGCCTGAAAGTCACAATCATCCTAGAAGTTGGACTTCAAAGCGGCCTCGTGGTTCGCTTGCGCCTGTTCCAGTCTGCTCTTGGCAGCGTATGCTTCTTTCTGAGCACGCTCAAGCTTGAGTGCACATATAGCGCGAGCATCAAAGGTCTCCTTGACATTCCCCATCGCTGATACGAGTTGACTTGGTCGATGGAGTCTCCCATAAACTTGGTTGAAAGCCTCTTCTGCTTCAAGCTTTCGAAGACGGGCCTGTACCCTTTCTGCTTGGCTGACTGGCATTGAGCCCTTGCCATGCAACAGGTCCAGCAACGCTTTCTCAGCTCCATGTTTGGCCGCAAGGGCGGTGTCAAGTTCGTCGGTCATCTTGCGGTGAGCGATTTCGATCTGATAAGGGCTCACAGCCCCAAGCACCTTCTCGAAGGCTACTCGCTGACTCTTCGATAGGGGCGGGTTCAGCGTCTCGTCTTCGTTGTCTTCTACGACCCGCTTTGTACCTCGTGGTGGATCTCGTAGTTCATCTTGAGGGGACGCGACTGTATCGTGGAATGGAAATGAGCATCGTTGCATGGCTGATGGGTCGAAGGGAGTAAAGTTTGACGACGGAGAGATGGCTTCGTCCCTAGCTGTTTTTTCATTGTGGTTATCTCCAGTCTTGCGACCTACACTATGGTTAGCCAATACTCTGAAAGTCATGGCATTTTGAACACTTGGGCCAACCGGCCTCAGCCATCTGGTGGGCAAGAATTACCTGACAGCGAACTGGCCGCATCTCTCTCTTTAGCCCCAGATGATTCCAAGGAATTGTAGGCTTGCAGCACTTGATTCTTGGTAAGAGGTCCAGGTTTTGGAGGCTTGTTTCTTGACTTTGGCCCATTCTTGCTGGAGACAGCACTGTCAACTACGCTTCTGATACAACCGCCAGGCTCCCAGAGAGAAGACAGCGGAATGTTTCGTTTCATGGCCAGCTCGGAGATCGCCTTCAAGAAGCGAACAATGCTACGCGGAACTTTGGCCTTTTTAGAAGCTGCCCGGACGTCGGCGGGGATCCAGTCTGGGCCATTCCACGTCTCGTTGAGCCAAGCGATATCACTCTCTTCGTTCTCTTGGTTTTGCTTCTTTTTGAGAATCCTTGACTCAAGCCTCTGCTGTTGGGTTCCGTTTCGAGCCATGTTTAGCTTGTTCGATCGATATTTCTTGAAGACGACACTTGGTGTCAGGATGGTACGTGCCTGGCTAAATAAATGTCAGTAGAACTCGAGACAAGCATCTGGGAGACTCACCGACGGCGCTTCGATAGACGAGATGTTTGTCGAATCTGGCGGGCTGCTGTAAAGGCAGAGAGAATGCCGTTAAAGACAAAGCCAAGAGAATCTTTCTGGTGTTGTCTTGAGAAGAACCACAGACGCGAGCTTCGTGCGCGTGATTCAGGAAGGCGACCAGTGACGCGTTTGGCGGGTATTAGCAGGCAGTGCCTGCCAGGTGTTGACTCTCGAGTCACTGCATCGCGCACCTGCCTGACACTGGAGGTTCCTGGAGGTGCCTGGCTCAGCTACTCACCTCAGGCTTTGGGGTACCAGCAATGCCCAGATCTAAATTATCATCATTCATGGAAAGATAAGACGAATGACTTGGCCTCGTCTCTACCCGTAATGCTTATCCCATGGAGTCTGGCAGCGATCGCATGCATTTCATGCGACAGTGAGGTGCAGATCCGTAGGGCTGACCGCATAACCAAGCCACTAAATCTCGATCACCTCGCCTCAGAAAGTAAAAAGTCCAAGACCTTCTGTCAGTTGAGGGCCGTGATATCAGTGCCCGGCACACACAGTTGAGGCAGCGCTAAGAATTCCATTTTTCAGGTGCTCAATTTGTAGATCCGTAACGCGACGGACATTATCAGCCACTCGCCTTAACCCAATCCTCGAAATAATTATCTGCACTTGAAGTGAGGTGAATACATGAAAGGCTGAGGATAATCTTAAAAGTTAAGCATGATTTCCTACCGTCGATCTTCCGAACTGCGGCTTGTGAGTATATCCCAGGCCATTAAATAGTCTACAATTGACACAGCATCTCTCCTGTTCTATTTCCTCTCACTCACCATCACCATCACTTTATCGTCATATCTGATCTATTTTGGAACTTTGTGTGTCTTTACTTACGCCTCTTTGCACTGATTTCACTACAGCAATGGCATATCATCAACCCCAGAAGACGCAAGGCCAATTTCAAGGCTGAGCTCGGTATAAAATCACCATGAGTTTGCGTCTCAGTGCCGTTGGAACTTGGCAATGTTATCAAGAAAAGTACTCACCCTAGAGCTACAAGACGCACCCATAATTGTGGAGCAGATGCAGAGCTGCTATCCACTTAAAACAGTTGGGCTCTGTACGCACGGAGATCTCCGCTACTCACGACAAGCTTTTTTACGAAATGATTCACGAACTGAAAATTAGCAGCATAAGCGAGTATATCTTGCAACACTGATCACCCAGAATGAAAACAAGGACTCATACTACGCGATGCAGCAAACGAAATGTCTATATATGATGAAGGAGACAGCACATGGCCACGGCCTTTTTGCAAAAGAGCTCATCAAGGCTGGGACACGCATCATTCACGAAAAACCAATCCTGACGGTTTCACAAACTGAGACAAAGACGAAGGCCGAGTATAGATGTGTGATTGATCAAGTCGCAGATCTGAACGACTCAGAAAGAAAGCGATTGATGGATCTGTATCACAACGATAAAAAGCTGCGCGAATTTTCATTCCTTCAGGGTCAACCGTGTCCAGGTACAAACCTCGATGCAGGTATTGTCTTGGCAAAGTTCTATACAAACGCTGCGAGCATAACATCCGGAGGTCTCGAGTGTGGCTTATTCACAATTTTCTGCCGCATGAATCACTCATGTACACCAAACATATGCTGGGTATACGATGAGCCGACGGGGTTCATGGAAGTATACGCAGTGAGGGATATTGACAAAGACGAGGAGATCACCAATTCATACATCGAAGTCGCAATCTCTCACCAGGCTAGGTTGAAGGAGCTGTCGAATTGGGGCTTTACGTGTCAATGCGCCGCCTGTGAAGGGCCAGATGCTGCCATGCACGATGAGCGAAGGCGCAGGATTGCACAAATCAAGGGAATTCTTGACATTTATCAGGATACGGAAAGATCGGGCGACGCACCCAAGTTCGCTGAGATTCCAAAGACAGACCTGGAAGCATTGAGGCTCGGCGAAGAAAGCCTTGCGTTGTTATCGGACGAAGGGCTCGTCGAACAACTGGGTGTCATGTATGGGCTGTGTGCCAAGTTTGCCAAAGGCGCTGGGCTACATGACTTTGCAGAGGATTATGAGGAGATGGAGTTTGAGATCTTGGTAATAACGACAGGGGAGTATGTCGATTGAGTTGGGAAATATTCTGAGTGGTGAGGGATAGTGGAAAGCTACGATACTGGGAGCTACCGTGTTTGAGATGGCTTCCAGCCCGCATGATGATTCTCAGAAGAGTTCCCAAGGCATCACTTCGAGCGGTTCTCGGTAAAGGTCTTCCGCTGGCAAAGGAGAGCAGGTCTCTTTGAAGCCTCACACTATTACGTGTTATGTGCCATGGTGGCGATCAGTTCATGACATTATCATACTCTATTAATCTAAATTACATCAGAAAAGAAGTTTTTGGAAGGAAATCACTCTGTAGAGATTGGGGGACAAAAGAAACTGTGCCAAGAGCGTGACAACAGTGAAGACATTGAAGGAGGATGGGGGGCCTCCAAGTCCTCTTACTCACAGCCAGGGCATGTCCAACACGCAGGATCATCCCAGATGGAGTTCATAGAAGGATCCTTGTCAGTCTCGAGTGGTATAGGCATACCGCTTAAAGCAAGCTTATAAACCGAAAACTTGCAACGATCATCCTTATATCCTGACCCCTTACATCCTGGATAAGCTCGACAGATAGCAGCACATCGGCGAGGCGTGGCCTGGGCATACTCTGTATAAACAGTGATCAAGTTGGGATCATTTCCATCAACCCAACCACCTCCCATATACGCTTCGTAATTGCAGAGAGTGCCAGCAGGAGGGTTGGCGACTGGTTTACACTCATCACCTAGAGTGTAGGCGCACATATCGGGAGGGCCTTTCGGAATGGAATCAGGAACACACGCTTCGCAGTCAGTGTAGCAGCGTGTATCCAGCCAAACCTGCTTCTTGTAGTCGTTCTCTTCGGTGACGAAGTTCTCCTTGAGTAAAGGGAGCTCTGAGAAATAGCATCGGTTTTCGAACTGTGAGTATCCAGCGGTCAAGCAGAGTGGGTGGCCTTGACAGATGGCTATGCATTCTTCGGCGCGGTCTTGGTGGGGATAGGACTCGCGAGTCTCTAGCCAGAAGCTTCTACTAGTAAGCTTGTCGCCCCATGAACAGAGAACGTCTTTGGGGTAGTTGAAACGATCAAAGTTGCACATTTCGCCGTGCGTATACTTGCATGTCTCTGTTGGGGTCGAAGAGGCGGTAGTGGTTTCTGAGGTTGAAGTGGGGTCTTCAGTGGTCGATGTTGCATCTTCGCTCAGGGATGTTGAATATTCGGGAGCGTCGCTTGAAGAATCCACAACAGGGCCTTCAGTAGACGTGTGAGTTGTTTCGGGCCAGGCGGTGGTGCCTTCGATGAATGTTGGCTCCACGTCGATGCTAGTTTCTGGTCGAGGCGGTTGCATGCTTGTTGACTTGGTGCCTGGCGTAGGCTCTAGGCTTCCAGAGCTTGTCTCTGGGTTAGGTAGCCAATGGGTTGTGTTCTGCGGAACTCTGGTGGATGGCTCCGCGATGACAGTTGTCTCCGGTTCTACTGGAGCTCCAGTAACGCCCGCGGTCGACTCCGTGAGGGATGGTGATCCATCACAGAGCTGACAGTTGAAACAAGCTAACTCAGACCATTCTACGATACGATCTGGATCTTCAGTGTTCCAACCGCGAAGGCTCAATGGCTCAAGGACGAAATAGCAAGGGAATTTCGCGTTGTGGACCGTAGCAAATGCATAACATCCATCGATGTAAGCACAAGTCAACGCGCACTTCTGGATATCCATGCCTTGCATAGGATATTCCGAGAGTGGAAATACCACAAAATCAGCATTGGGTTGTCCACTGTACTCGCAGAATGGCTCCGAGGGCTTTGGCCACTTCTGTCCACAAAAGCCGGGAGGCTTGTAACCATCGGGGCAGACCTCTTGAGAAGGAATCTCGGGTCTGGTGTAGCCTGTCGTGGTAGCTGGAGGGGAGTCTGTTGTAGTGGTTGCTGGCTCAGCAGATGTTACTTGATTGGCCGGTTCACTAGTTGGAGTGGATGGGAGTCTGCTGGTGGTCTCCTCCGGGGTGTCGCTATCTCCAAAGTCCAGCTGGAACTGATCGATGTTATCAGGCGTCACCTGGTTGGAGATGAAGACCGAGTCGACGTAGATCAGTGCTAGCCCGTTGCCTGTGCAAGACATGGAGATGCCAAAGCTGGCGCTTCGAGAGTCGGCCATGACAGTAGTGAGGACTCTGTTCCATGAGACACCAACGCCACCACTGGTGAAAAGACCCATGGTGTAGAACTGGGTATTGCCAAGGTAGGCATTGACGCTGCACGCCTGGTTGCCTCCAGCGGTGATGACGACGTAATAGAACTGGACAGTATAGAGAACATTTCTACTTGGAGCAAGGTTCGTAAGAAACTGTGAGATGCTTGCAAGTCCCCCAAAAGCTCTCTTCTTTGAGTCGGAAGAGGAGCCCAAGGCAACGCAGCCGTTATCTGAGCTGCCATCTCCCTTGTAACAGTCGCCGTTTTGTTGCTTGGCCTCACCTTCAGCATCGAAGCCAAAGATACCGCTTTCTGAGTCCGGGTCTTTGATTGAGAATCTGCCGTTGGAAACGGCATTTGTGATCACGATGTTGCCTTGAGATTGTGTTGCAGTCGGTTCCTCAGTCAACGAGCCACTGGGTGTCTCCGTTTCTTGGCTGATAGCAACTTCGGATGATGATGACACTGTGGACACTGCAGGTCCTTTGGTAGAAAATGTGGAGGCGATTGAAGACTCGATCGCAGAAGTCTCAGCAGAAACTTCCTCCGTGGAAATTGTTGCCATGATCTCAGAAGATGCTTCTACGGTGGAAAGCGCTTCAGTGGGATGTGTTCCAGTAGAATGGGTTCCAACAGAATGTGTTGAAATGGACTCGTCAGTCTTGGTGGATGTTGTTGTAAGGTCGAGGCCATCGAGTCTTCCGTCAATACATTGTTCGGCTATCCACCACTGTTAGTACGAGACTGTAACCGGTACATCAACACATACCTCTGTACACGCTCAGAGACACTGGTAAGCAGCCAGATGGCTCGGATCCGAAAGTCATGTAAACCTGCCCATCAGAAGGGGTCTGGCAGAATGAAGCTCCGCCGTCAGGCAGTGAGGGGTTTTGGAAGCGCAGTAAACCCCCCTCAGTGCTGAAAGTTGTCGAGATTGCATTATCACTAGATGACGATTTAGCCTCGAGTTTCTGGTAGCCATCACCGAGGTATGACACGGGAACACCATCCTCGGCAAGCCGACCGTTGCCAAGAGTGAAGACAGTAGCAAACGTGCAGATATCGGGATTGCCATCGCCAACAAAACCACCAATATCGCGCTTTGTGTTACCGCTGGAAGGGCTGACAAGAAGTATAATCCGCTCTCCGGTTGGCCCAAGAGTGGTCGAAGCGGAAGCACTAGACGCAACCGAGGACGTGAGATCTGGATCTTGAGCAGTTGAGGTCGATATCAATTGGACATCAGTGGTGTTTTCGGCAGGGCGCGGGAGATTTGTCGCAATTGATACTGGGACAAGGTATGTTGAAAGGTAGGTAATGCACCACGTCCCAGGGTCTTGGTCCACATACTGCACGTCTCTCGCATCAACGGCAGCAGCACCACTCACGATACCGCTGAGCAGCGCAAAGGCTCCAATATTGCCCTTCATTTTGGCGTGAGAATAACAGCAATCGAAAGAATGGCTGGAAAAAAAAGAATTAAAAATTGCTACAACACCGACTGCGTATAAGATCCAGGACAAACGGACCGAGCGCAGCTAAGCAATGCGAAATGTTGGTGGCTGCAAAATGGTCTGCTTGTTGAAATGACAATATGCAAAGGGGTCGATAGTGACAAACGCCGTCATTTGAATCCAGGGTCTCGATTGCGATCTCTGGGTCCAGAGCCATTCTGAGGCTGAGACTATTGACCCGAATTAGTGGAAAAACTGTTCAAAAATATCATTAAGCGCTGTCTAGTCATCGTCTAGTCATCCCTTGCTTAAGCGACAGACTACTCAGCCAGCCACTATCAGCGCAAGGAATTGCCTAAACACAACGAAATGGAAAGATCTCATAATTGAGAGAAGAAGAGGCGCTTGATCGTAATTTTATCAACCCAGACTTACGGGATTCTTTGATTTGTTCCAATCTTTGGCATCTTCACACGTGGAAGGCGATGTAAGGGAGAAGAGTAAGACCCACGGGGCTTATGCTTATTAGACATGCATATTTTAATGACATGTCAGTTATTTTTTAGGCCTTATAAACTAACAAAATTCGGTTGCATTGACTTTTGAGAAGCATCAGAGTCTCGGCCTTTCCGCCCATTTTACCCAGTCCATCAACAACATCTGCCCTCCCGCGAGAGACCTTCTAGAAAACATTTCCCTTGGTCTGTCTCATCTCCGACACCTTGAGGTTCCTGATAAGAGCGACCCAGATAAATGACAATGCCATGATGGCCGTTCCAGCTGCCAACATCCGGGTTTGTGCATATCCGTACGCCTTCTGAATAGCGATGCGCTCAGGCGTGCCCTTTGCATAACTCAATTGCGTGGGGAGATCTCCGTAGATAGCATCGAGATTCTCAAGCGCACTCGCGGGTAGATACATCCTGAGTGCCTTCTCAAAAGTATTCGTCCAGATGGCGCCAGAAATTGTGTCCCCGATACTCCCGCCCGCTGTGCCAGTGACGCTCAACATAGCCAATGCCGCAGCAACATGCTGATGATCGACAGCAGCAAGAACGGCCAGTTGCATGCAAATGGTGAAGACACTTCCGCCGACAGAAATGAAAATCTGACACATGACTAAGTATCCCACATAGCCAGTTGGGCTTCGGAAGTAAATCATCAAGCCCTGGGCTAGGATGTAAAGCGGCACGCCAGCCCAGAGGAGCCACTTGAAGTATCCAGTCTTTCGAATGCCCCAGCCCACGATGAACAACAGGATGCCAGACACAACGTTAAAGGTGTTGTTGACGTAACCAGCTTCGGCGACTGTCAGATAGTTGACAACTTGGAGGAAAGACGTGAAATAATTGTTCCAGCAGTAATACGAGATCTGATACGTAAGATCGAGGAGACAAGCGCCAACGAGGGTTCGATCAGTCAAGAAGTGGAACTTTAGGAAAGGAACTGGCGCGAAGTAGACTTCATTGAAGCCGAAGCCGACGAGAAGAATGAAGCCCACAATAATCATGGCGATGATGTATCCAGTCGACCAGCCATGGGGCGCCGAGGAAGCAATGGTGAACGGAAGGAGGAAGATGATCAAGCCAGCGGCGAAGAGGAATACGCCAAGAACTACAGAGTAACAATGGTTAGCTTTGAGGAAACCTGTAGCTTCGGTTTGAACTTGCCGTCAAATTCAAGCGTATAGTGCCAGATGCTCTCTTTCAATGTTCGACCACTAGCCTTATTTGGCAAAATATTCTTCTTGGCCTTTCGCAAGTTGATCTTGAGAAGAAGATACAAGGGTGCACAGACGACGGGCGTGATGAAGGCAAAGGTGCCGAAACCCCAGGCCCAACCAATGTCAGCCAGCATTCTGTCCGAAGCATAAGATCCAGCAAAGGCTGAGATCATGTAGGGCGACGATGTGAAGGCATATGCCAAGGCTCGGTTCTTTAGATTGGTCGCATCGGCGGTCATGACATCGATACTGTAGATCAGGCCCGTGAAACCGACCGAGTAGAAGACCTGCAGTTACATCAGCTTCAGCAGGCAACATGTGATTTCCGTTACGTACATTTGCGGCACAGTAGGTCGACAGGTCTTTGGACGTGGCCATCAGAATCAGGCCCAGTTCACAGAATCCCACCATAAGAAGATAACCCTCAGCTCGGCCCCAAAGATCAAGGAGTTTGGCAAGCGGAATGAAGACAGCGGCAGTCATGGAGCTCGCGATAACACCAATCGTGTTGAGAAGCGAGTGCGCGCTCCAGTCGCTGGTGACATAGGGAAGTAAATTACCGACTGTCGAGCTCTGGAAAGCATTGAGAAGGTAAACGAGCCAGATGAAGATGAAGAGGCAGATCAGAGATGTCTTGGACCACACGAGGGTGATGGCTTCCATGTCTTTGACACCCTCTGTGACATCCTCGGCGGGGAGGGCATCATCGGGGACAGCTGGGTGTCCATCTTCAGGATGGGTGTTCTTTTCGTGGTCTGTAGTTGTCGTGATGTCCTCAAGATCGACATCAGAGGTCTTGTTCGACCTGTTCCAGAGGCCCATTTTGGCGGTTCAAGCGAGAAAGAGAGAATTAAGCTTGAGAAGTTTTAGATTTCTCGACGGGATAAAGGGTTACATTAAAAAGAAATGACATGCTGTAGGTACACATGCCCCCGGCATAAATCTTCCGACACCGGTGGATCAAACAACGAAAAGAACGCATCAGATAAGATCATCTTGCCCCGTTAGTTCCGACTCTGTTGGCTGCGTCCCTGTAGAACACGGCAGGATCGGCAAGCTGAGCTGGATGCTTGGCAAATAGCGATGAGGCTCGTAAAGCAAAGAGGGTCTTTTCCACGGTAAACACGGCACGGTTAGCTCCACCGCGTACGTCAGTCAGATTATCTTGGGCCAAAGGCAAAGCAAAAAGATGTGATGCAAACTTTGAAGAGGTAAAAACTTGTTTAATCAATCTAATCTAATCTGATTTTATTGATTGAATGAGGGCGGTATCGGGCCGGACTGGAGGGAGTTGTGGAATTGTTACGGAATAGATATCGTAGCGTGGAGGGTTCACGGGGATATCACAGCGCCACAGCGAATACAAAACGTGTCATTCATACTCTTCTAGTACCAACACTGGTTAGAACTGAGCAACCCCGTAAAGTGGACTCGATGTTCAAGCGAATGATTGTGATGGTTAACCCGGAAATATCACGGCCCAACCAACTCACAATGTCCCCTCGGCAATTTGATCAATTGTAAAGTTAAAGCCCCCATCCGCATCCGGGTTTATATCGTGCAAGCAATATCTTGGTGTTTTCACACTGTTTCGTCAGTCACGGCACTAGAATTGCATACAATTGGGACTTACCTCCAGAACCAACTGCTCAAACACATATTCTTGCAGTTTTTCGCTAACAACGCGATGTCGCGCTCAAAGGTCTCGCCGGTAAATCGACGCGCAGCGTCCTCAGGAACTTTGTTCACTCGGTCAATCTCAATTTGAAGCCTACCAAGCGATGCATCGAGTCCCCGCTGCATATCGCCGTATGCCAACAATACCACGATGTTCTCGACGAACCCTTCTCGTATCTCTTTGCGCACACTCACAATGTCATTCGTGATCCACATAACAGCGACGGAAGCTTCATATAGATCTTGAATCTCCTTAGATTCCATGACGTACTCAGGCAAGTCGAGTCCATTGGCGAATTCAATGTTGGCCGCCACTTGCTTCATACAGGAAGACGCATCCCGGTAGCCAAGATACTCGTCAAGAGAAGAAAGATGGGCATTTCTGCGATTAAAAGCTTCCTTTTGATATGCTTTGAGAGTAGCAATGGCCTCCTTCGCGATTCGCTTTCGGTAACTTGGATTGTCACTGTAAAGACGACGAATAGTCGAGGCGTACTCCTCAAATGACAGTACAGCGTCGTGGTCTAGATAACGAGTCGACGACTCAGCCTCCTGGCTTGATACACCAAGGCTTCTCTCAACATAGTCTTCGCAGTCGTTCAACAGGGCCTGCAGCTTTTCGTAATCGAATTGCTCGACGATGGAATATTGATCGAGAAGGTCGTCGATGATGAACATCCAGACTTGGAAGGATGTCAAGACCTCTAGCTTTTCGCGGGAGGCGTACGGGTACCAACCAGCTAGCTGTTCCGATAGGTTTGCCTTGGTCAGACGCGAGCGCACCGTTTCGTTAACAGCGTGTCTGGCAGATATGTGAGTATTTATATCGGTTTTTCTCAGGGGATATTTTCTGACGTTTCAATCAACTGGAGTATCTTGATGTCTATGGCCTCAACGTGCGGGTTTGTGTCTTTCGGCCATCCGGCATGCATCAGAGCTAAGTCCGGGACTCTAAGGCTTTGACCTCTCAGAACGGATAATAAGTCCTCTCTGCTGCTGGCTTTGCCAGTTTGCGTTGATGAAGATGAAGCCATGGTCAGATGCGTGGTTGGGTTCGACTTGAAGTTGGCAGCAGGCTGGGCCAAACCTTCAGGCTGCAGAGAGCAACGCGGTATTTTAAATATCTGAGAGCATTACATTGCATAGACTAACAATCAAAGACAGTGAGACTACTGCACAACTTTGCTTAGAAATCTTGACTATTGACAATGGTGCCTGTCAAGTCAATTGGTGGGTTCGTGGAAAGTTGGAGGTATTGTACTACACTGATTAGCAATTATTTAGTGCGACGTTTAACAATTACAAGAGTAATTAGCAATCCTTACGTACATGAGCGGTCAGGCCTAGCTCAATTAGCTTGGCATACATGATACTACCCAAGTGGTCCAGCACAAGCATGGGAGGATCCTTGGTATGAAGCTTAATTTTCAGCTCCTGGGGTTTAGGGTAGTTGACGATAAGAGATAGCCAACTTAGTAGGCAGATAAGATAAGATAAGATAAGAAGCAATTGTGTGTTGGTTGTGTGTTGGTTGTCTGATCATCAAGGCAGTAATCCCGATTTGCAAAGTGTTAGGCAGTTGGTGTCCACTTCTCTCGATCCTACGGCCATTTGTCTCACCGAAAGAATGAGGGATTTCCCATCATGATTTGTTCAATTTGTATCATGCCTTCGCCCTGTATCTCCCATTTTACCAGGAAATCTTCCATCGTCTCAGCTGCTTGCCAACAATCGCACATGCCCGAATCCGCCATCCCTATCTTGCACAGATAACTGTCAAAACTCGCCATTGCAGTACGGAGCTGAGAAAGCTCACCTGCTTCTCTTTTCTCTAGTCTATCATATAGAATTTTCGTGTGTTTACCTGGCAAATCCTTGCCGATCCTCTTAGAGTAGGCGGCTATGCAGCTAAAATTTATAGGATCCTACGAGAAGATGTTGGCCCGGAACTTCGGCAACTCGGATCAGACGGCTTGTGGCATAGTCATAAGATATTTTACTTGAAAGGTGTGTTTACTGGCGAATAACTCGTATAATTAGGGTACACCAGATCTATATAAGGGCATCATCTCCTGCCTCCTTGATCGCCTTCGTCCTCATCTTATCCATCATCTATCACTCATACTCCAAAGTTTAAAAGCCATAAATCACTATTTCTCCAATATGTGGTCCCTCGCGGTATGTCGATCGATAAAACTCCTTACAAATACCACTGATACTTCCTCAGAACACCGTCGTTAGCGTCCTCGCTTTATCGAGCATCGCCCTGTCTGCTCCTGCTGCCGACATTGAAGCCGTATCTACCCTCGAGACTCGCAAGTCTAAGTCATGCACAAAGGGAAACTACTATGACTGTGTTCTCTCTTGGGGCTTGACGTGTCATGTTGGTTGCTTGAGAGAAGGACCAACTATCGCCAAGCAAGACTGTGAGAACGACTGTCAATTTGAAGCCTCCAAGAATTGCGAAAAGTGGTGCCACTAGAAGGGTTATGAGACACCATTATCAAGCCGAAGGCATGGGGGAGACTGCAGGCATTACTTGTGAACTAGATCGGTTATTTACAGCAGAGACTTGTGGCTGAAAGCTTATATCACCACAGAGAACTTAGCAGGTATTACGGTCGCATGCAAGGCGGAATAGGGGCAATGGCGGCTAAAACGGAGTAGAAATAGAACCTGAACCTGATAAATATTCATTATTACCCGAATATGTGAGAATACCCAGATCTAGTTGTCTAAAGCAATCCAAGCAAAACATACCCTAACATTTTAAACCTCTACGACTTTTCCTTTAGTACAAACATACCCCCATGCCAACCATACGCCCTCGTCAATCGCCGTCCATGTCGTCTAGCCGTCTCAAAAGGAATCTTACCCATGGGGTGCGGTTCATGGAAATATATACCACGCTCAACGTCCAGCTGAGTCGGAGTAAACTGCCAGACCGAGCCATACAGCTTCTCAATCTTGAAGCCAGTCGCCGCCATGGCATAGAGGAAGTCGTTCCACGGTATCAAGCCAGGAGTCGATGTTACTTCGGGATCGAAGAACAGAGTACGAAACACCTTGAGCGCTTTAGCGTCAACAGCAAATGTGGGCTGCGTGGCTTCCGTCGCTGGTTCTACTTCAACCACCGGCGGGGTCGCCTCCTCGGCAGTGGCAGGCTCAGTCGGATCACCCTTGGTCTTGACCTTTGTCTTTGACTTGACCTCTGGCTTGAACTTCTTGGGTTCTTGCGTAGGCTCGTCTAGAAACAGTTTCGAAAGAGGTTTGTTGAGCTCCCATAGATCTCGATTCGTAATAGACTCGGCCTTCGAGTCACTCTTGATAGGCTCAACCCACTCAGGCGTCCTTCGCAGGGTCCGTGGTCGGGAAAGCAGTTCGTAAACCATAGTGTTCTTAAACCCTGTCACGTTCTTTTGAGTGATTTGGTCGATCTTGGCCCAGACTATATCCAGGTTCGCTTCAGCTCGGCGCATGGTATCTACCGTCTCTTTGGTACGGCGTTTGCTATACGGATAGGTAAATTTCCCACCCGACGGCTCTGCGAGCCTAGCTGCTTCATCAAACTCTTTCCTCAGGAAGGCATCATGCAATTGTCCGAAATCACGTCCCACCCTACTCCAAGAATCTCAGTATGTATCAATGTTAGATTGAATAGCCTCGTCGAATTGAGTGGCCCATGGCTGGTACAGCTCCAGCTGTTTGAGACACTGTGCTATAATAGCAATGTCACCAAGTATCTTGGAGACATGAGCCGATATGAGTGCATCTGCTTTGGGATCTGCCTGCATCAACCGCTCCAGTTCATCAACGACGAGCGGCAAGCGTGCTATAAAAAGCCCCCAGTCATCCTTCCACAACGTTTGGATGAGGAACAAGACCTCTTTATCGACTCCGGCAATCTTGACCCCAGCACGGGGGATCACATTCATGTCTGAGGTATAAGGATCTGGAGGTGGCATGCGAGCGAAGAACTTCCGCATGGGAGGTGAGGCGAATTCAGAGTGCTCGAGTTGGTCTAAAGAAACCGTAACTGCCTGGTCCAGATAGAACTTGAATAACGTCAAAGAGTTAAAATATATCTGTGGTAAGTCCTTCGCAGGATCGATATCGTTATGAGAGTTTTCCTCAATCCGAATGCAAATCAGGACTTTACTATACAAAATTGCAAAAAATTGTAGGTTCGAATAGGCGTGCACAACCATGTTGAGAAGCACTCGGGACCAGAGGGTATTGATTCGGTGGGGTTGAGTGACAGGATGTGGTTTACCATTGGTGTCTGGAAGCATCTCTTCGCGATGGTCTAGGTACTCGCGGAATTGCTCAGAAAAGTAGGCAGGGTCCTCTCGTAAGGACCAAATGTGATCTTCTGCAGCTAACATCCTAGCCTCGAGGACCTTCAGCAGATGCGAAAGATCGAGGCCTGCTGGTCGCTTGTAGGAAGCCTCGGCAGTGATTACGGCCAGGGAGACAAACCCAGAGGCGTCGCTGTCCGTCTTCAATGTTGGCTCGGGTTGGACGGGGTATTCGTCGCTGATCATGACGTCTGGGGGAATCTCGTGAAGAATTTGGTGGCAGCAATCAACAAGAAATTTCATGAGACGTTCCTGAACTTCGAGAACCAAGAGGGCGTCTCCAGGGAGAAGCTGCCTTCGTGTTCTCACCCACTCTTCGGCATCTGGGTGAGACTCCCAGTGAATGAGCTTTCCGTATTCCTCAGCATTTGTAGCACCATGCATGATCATGGTATGGTAATGAAGAAATTCAGGATGGAGACCTTTTGTCGCTTTGCCAAACCATAGCCCCTCGTAATCAACTGCAGCGAAGGCAGGAGGAGCAAGTCTTCCCCTGGCATTCAGCAGTAAGAGCATGAGTTTGGGACCCGACAGGTCTTCCTGGTTGACAGTAGGCCACATGAAATGGTCTTTCAGCTTGGATCCATGTGCGTGTCGATCTACTGCATGCTCTTGCCGGAAAGCCGCGAAATCAGGGCGATGGCTGACAGGCATATCAGGCCAATATTTGAGGAGAATCTGAAGCCTCTGTTGACGGGGCTTTTTCATCCATCTTTTTTGGATAGTGGCCTCATGTCTCTCGAGTATCTTGTTTAGCTGATAATAGCTTGCAAAGATGTTCTTTGAGTAGTTTTGGGCTCGCTCACGAACATCTTCTCTTGAAGGGCAACCCTCCGACCTTCCCTCACTATAGGCCATCAGCTCGCGCTGTGCTTCATGATTGACACCGGCAAAATCGGGATCTTCAAAGACAATGCCATCATCATAGAAGAGGCCCTCGTAATGATCATAATAGTAGTTTGATCTGGTTTTCGTCTTCCCCATCGTATATGATGTGTTCAGACAGATAAGAAAATGGGAGGATGAGTTAGCGGATGATTAGTTGGCAAAGAGAATAAAAGGATTGTGACGTGGCAGATTTCGTTGAGCATATGTCGGTAGATTCGTTGAGGTTGGAGAAAAGTATTAAAGCTTGGAGGAGGAGCTTAAGCTGTTTACCGATTTAGGCTAGTTTAGAGGCCTGAGGCAGTAAGGCACCACTTGCTTGTCAGTAAGTGGAGTCGTCTCGGCAGCTGAAAGTGGGGACGGAAGTTTGGTTGCCGGACTCCGATAACGCTCAGCTCATCTCATGTTGAGGATGGTTACGGTCCGACGGATGACCAGACTAGCACTCAAACCCTTCAAACCGAGACCAAAAAGTACACCAACGCCTTTGCCTCTCATCAAATATACAAGGGAATCATTTCTCAGCCATAGAAGCAGCATTCGCAGACTGAGGCATCATGTCCAAGCCCAGGCCCTCAGCGGCATATTCCCAGTCTGAAGTCTTGTACACAACACAACCATTTCTAGTGCTACCTGACCTCAGAGTCCTTCCTGAACAAGATGTTGACTTTCTTGAACTCAATCGGTGCTTCCATCTGCCTGTACCCACCGTTCAAGAAGAGTTCATCAACCAGTACTTCTTGTACCTACACCCATACTACCCTTTAGTAGACGAGAAAGAATTCTGGGATATGTACATGAGAGAAGCAGGCGGTGACCGGAAAGTGAAGCCAATGTCTTTGCTCGTTTTCCAAGCGATGCTTTTCGCAGCATCAGCGGTAAAGAGCCCTCTAACTTTCCTGAGACAGGGCTGACAAGACACAGTTCGTATCGCCCGTAGTACTCAAGAATGCTGGATACACAAGCGTGAAAGTGGCACGGAATATCTTTTATAGAAGAGCAAAGGTACTTAGAAGCATTGAAGTCGCGTATAACCACTGACATTCTCAAGCTATTATTTGACCTTGGAGTGGAAAGTGATGCATTCACCAAATCCCAGGCAGCCTTACTCTTGACCTTCCAATTCTCAGCTCTTGAACCACACGCAGGAAGCACTTGGCTCGCTATCGCTATACAAAACGCCATCGTCGCTCAAGCCCACACTTTTCAAGCTCCCGGGTCGAGTATATCGCGCAAGAGGAGCAATAAGAGGCTTTGGTGGTCTCTATTCTGGAGAGACAGAGTCTTGACTCTCGGTCTTCGAAAACCTCTACAGATAACACCTTCAAGCTTTAATGTCACTTTGGATCTAATCACTCCTGACGATCTTGCCGACGAAGCAGAGAGCTCTGCTGTGTATGACCCTAGAACGAAGCGCCAGCTAGCAGATATCATAAACTTCCAATGCCGTCTGGCAGTCATTCTGACAGACACTCTTTCGATTTGCTATGGCCCGAACGCTTTCGACATCACATACTCACTTGATAATTTTGAGAAAACACTGTCTCAGATCAGGGCCGCGAAGAGTAACCTCGCCCGTTGGAAGAAAGAAGCGGACAAAGCTCTCCATCCATTTCTCAAGGGCATGGGGGCGCACCGATCGACAACTTTGATATCAAGCGTCGTGTACATATATGCCTAGTGAGTGGTGTTAGATGTTGGTGCCGTTCAGGTTGCTGACGGTGAATTTAGTGCTGCCCAAATTGCGCTTGGAAACCACGAGGCTATGATGATCGAGCAGCGACAAAAAGGTGTCAACATCATTGACGACACTGTACTCCGGAATATTGGCAAGGACATAAGTTATGCGACGACAGAAACAACAAAGTTAGTGGGTTTCATCGTTCAAGAAGGCTTGACTCAACACCTTCCCATATCTGCGTAAGTGGCCAGCTCTAAATCGACTTGCTATAGCTAATCTCGTTTAGCATTGCTTACATTGCATACCCGCTTATGCTGAGCTCCGTCGACGAGAGGATAGCACCCAAGGACCTCGAAAGTGACGAAGATCAACTATTAACGAGATATCACGCACAAGCAATGCACCTGTGTAGTAAACGGTTTGAAGGTGCTGAAGACATCAGTAGAATGATCACCCAAATCGTTCAATCAACACCCATTCAGCTACCACTACGCCCGCACTCGAAACCACCAGGGCGTCGGCAGTCATCGGGAGCAGACGGGGCAATGTCGCCGCCATCGAAGAGTCTTACGAAGTACTGGGATGAGCTGTTCATCACACGTCAGTACATGCGCCTTCGACTTTCTCTCGACTACGCCTTGATCACCGGTAGGCCACCAACGGAACTGGACCTACCGACATCTATTCTTCACGACGTGAGGATGAAGAGGTTGGCCTACGGCCCGATACACAACTTGTCTGCGACAACTCTGTATACGCCTCGGAAGCGTCGCGCATCTGAAAGTGTTGCTGGTCTGCCGAGGGTCATTGAGCTCGACGAAAAACTGTCAGAGGATGAAGGACAAGCAGAGCATATTGAGATATTGGATGACTTGACTGCACCTAGTACTCAAATTGTACAGAGGGAGGCCAACAGTATATCGTCTCGGCCACATTTTGACTATGATGCAATTTGGGCGGCGAATTTGTTTGAGGAGATTACAGACGTACTCTGGGCTTGAACTAGTAATGGAGGGAGAATATTTGTGTTCCGGATGATTTGTGTATACTTATTCGTGGAGTTTCGTCACTTTTCTAGTACATAATGTTCAGTTGCCCTTTTCGTTCATGGGGCCGCTGCAGCAGGGCATGATCTGCGGATAGGGTCCCCGCTGGAAATATCTCTTCCACTACTAAGAAACAAGCTAATGGCGATCTTTCCAAATACGTCTGCGGCATATCTCACTCCGATGCATCGACAAGGAATGGCGACATCGACGTATACATCTTCAGATGCGACTTCGTGGTATCATTGTACCGAAAGGAGCGGACCCCGCGAGGATGCACTACACCAAGACCCTGGTCTAACTGCACGATATAAACTACCAGTACCGGGTCGAATGATGAAAACAGATACTGAGGTGATCTCGGCCCATCCACGAGTATAGTACTTCTGCTTGTCACGAGAGTTCATGAAATCTTTACCTCCGGCTGCGATTACTATTAAGTCACCTAAAACTTAACAAGAAACCGTCAAAATGAGATTCTCTTTTGCGGGCTTGGTACTCACCGTTCTTGGCACTGTCCAGTCAAGCCCTGTTGCCCAAGCGGCTAAACCGCCACAATTCTTTCTCATCGGTGACTCGACCGTCGCTGTAGACGGTGGCTGGGGCAATGGCTTCCTATCATATCTGAACGCCCCAGCTAAAGGCGACAACCGAGGTGTCAGTGGCTCAACTACTGTATCTTGGAAGTCCAATGGTCGTTGGGACACTCTCATCAAAGACGTCAGTGCGGCTAAGGCCGAATTTGAGCCTGTAGTGACCATTCAGTTTGGCCATAATGATCAGAAGGTCATGCAACTGGATGAGTTCCATACCAACCTGGTCGACATTGGCAATCAGATCAAAGCGGCTGGCGGGACACCGGTAGGCCTTCCATCTAATTTGCAAGTAGCTCGCTCGTACTAATAAGACCATTAGATATTTATCACCTCACTCACGCGCCGCACTTTCCAAAATGGAGAGGTCGTCCAAAACCTCAAGGAGTGGGCTGCCGAGACTATCGCAGCCGCTGGAGATGTCGGCGCCAAATATCTCGAACTCAACAAAGCTAGCACTGACTATGTCAACGCCATCGGTAATGAGAACGCACAACGTTATAACTGGGGAGAAGGCGATAGGACGCATCTCAATCCAGCAGGAGAGATTGTGTTCGGAAGAATGGTAGTAGATCTGTTACTGGAGGCGCGGGAGGACTTCTCATCCTACTTTACTCCCAATAAGGCTCTCAGCGACAAGATTGCAAAGGGAGAGTTTGCTACTGGCGACGAGTAACTATGAGAGAAACGGGAACTATCCCTGCGATAGAAACAACATGTATTTTGCTCCAAAGATCGCTGAACGAAACAACGTCGAAGTATTAGCTGTCAAGTGGCTTCTGCGCCCAAACCACCTTTCCACGAAAGTAACCGTGGACCTTCTTTGACCTGATCTCCCGACGGTATCGAGCGGCAAAGACGTGAATCTCTTCTTTACTCCACCCTAAAAGGTTTGCAATGAACGTGAGAGTGCCTTCCACGTCTTGCAAGATTGCAGCCTGGAAATAGTGACCAGCCTCTTTGAGCTTGGGATCTTCAGGCCATCCGCCGATGGGCACCTAGCTGGGGTTAGAATTGACGAGTTAGACGAACAGTATGATGTAATGCGCACCTTGATTTCTTCTTCCTCAATGTTTAAGAATCCTGCTTCCTTCATGCTTTCAACTTGGGCATTATCCTCGAGAACAGAGAATGGTCGTTGAAGCTTTCGACCCCCTTCCATGAAGATCTTACCCCATTGGCCCATAGCACTATCTTCGGACACCGAGTTATCGTCACTGCCAATACAAGGCGAGGACTCATGGCTTTCGATGTAGCCTCCTGGCTTCAGGCACTTATATGCTTGCTTGAACAGTCCGGGCCAGTCAATAATGCTGCCGACTAGGAATCTCATATGTACATAATCAAGTGAGTTTTCTTTGAAAGTCCACTCCTGGGTACAATCATCGATTTGACTGAAAGGTCAGTATATCAGTATAACTATATTATCATCGATGTTCTACTAACAATTCGAGGTTTGGTGGAACCCAGCCTGGCTGTATTGGGGAAATATCGATCCCAACCACTTTTGCGTTGGGAAACTCGTCCGCAAAGTCCCTGTCAGTATGAGCTATGCCTTTAAGGTCTGTTTCTGAGGGTCCTACATGGCCCAAATTCCTAGTCAAGCATAGCTAATGAGTTATCGATCCCGATGGGGGAGACAGTGACACGACCCTTACCTGTGCCTGTTCCAATGTCTACAACGTTCTTGACCGAGGCAAACTAATCAGCAAAAAGCTCAAGCCCCATCATGCGGATCGAAGAGTACCTGTATATTGTCCTTCAATGGCGCTTTGAAAAGTTTATCGTTGTACATGAGAATCAGAACGTGGTGACTGGGAGTTGTAAGTAAGGCGGGCAATGTGATAGACTGGCTCCTTACTTGATATCGAGTGCCTCATTGGCTTGATTGTCATTTGAAATCCTAGACAATGGGTCAGCTGTGATGTGCGGGACTGAATTCCAGCGCACTGAGACTGCTGAGGTAACGACTAACCAGTACTGAGCATCGCCTTGTTCACTATGATATCGCCTACCGTTGATCTCTCGGTAGCGCAAGATATCGGAGGAAAGTGAAGCTGTTGAGCTTGCGGAGTCCGATAATGTTGAGTCATTATCGTCGTCGTCGTCGTCCTGATCAGGCTCCTGGGACGCCAGAATGTTAATCCCATCAGGTGCGAAGCATGACATGCTGAAGACGTACGGTGTGCGTCCAATGCTGACCGGGGAGCAGCCCTATCGGGACTTCTTCCTGTGGCGCGGCGCTTGTTGTCAGCGCAGGCTGATCAAACGCCTTGTCACTGGTTTGTGGATCAGACATGACGAGCAATAAGACTAAGGATGAATAGTCCAAGTGCCATAAGGTATGGTCTAGGTCTGGCTGCGGCATTTAGGAGTAAGCACCGCGCGGGGCTTATCAGATGATGTGATGTCAGCCAAGTTCGCCTCTTGTGCTCAACCAATATGGAAGGTGGGCATATATACGGAGTACAGGATGTCATGTTGCAACCCACACAGAAACAGGGGCCCTTGCAGGTACTTTTAGCCGACACAAAGATGGTGCAAACGAAACAAGTCGTGTATATAAAGTAGCTATCAGAAATACTAAAATGAGGAAACATCATATTGCCGAAACTAGTCACAATATACCCGGACACGGCCACTCGACATCGGCACGCTGGTGGGTGAAAGATCCCGCAGCCAGGAGCGTAGGGACTCAATGTCCCATATCTCTCCCGCATCAGCTAACTCGCACAGATTCCCAAAGTGGCTCGCTCTTTCAATCTTGCACGGGGTTCCAGGAGGACAATCTGCCAATGCACTGATGCCGTCCAAACTCATCTGGGCATGCGTCGAGAATGGCTTGATGATATCTTCCAGCCTTTCCGATTTGCAAACAATCCCATCATGGAACGGCTGCTGTCTGAACGTGGTGAAGTCTTCGCCCAGCTCTTGTCTGAATCTGGACATGAACTGTTCCTTGACATCGCGTAGAGTGTCTCTGAAGACCTGCTTGTTGTTACGGTGGTGGTCCAGACCATCGGCCTGGCTCAGTAGAATCCGTAGCGGGCGCTTATCCTCTTGGTCACGGAGTAGCTTGATAGCTATACGTAGGGCGCTTTCAGTGGCTTCAGATCGTGTTCGCTCCATTGGGATGACAATTATCACAATGGCGAATAGTTCTTGGAACACATCAGCCATGTATTTGATCTCTGGCTTTTGATCGTCAAAGCCGGGACTGTCAAGGAAAATGGCACCAAGGTCACTGGAGTCGTACGACTGAATGCCCAAAGTCCTGCAAAGGCTGCTGGATCCTGGCTTGAAGTAGTCCTCCGTTGCACCAGTCAGTACCGTCAGCATCTGACTTTTGCCAGCTTCCGTGGAGCCCTGTACCCCGATGCAGATCTTGTCCGAGAGCTGTAGGCGGAGCTGGGCGACTTGAGCAACACTGAAAAGCCACCTAGGCCAGAACAAGGTAGGGGTGATGCACCATTGGTTGGCCTTTGCCCCGGGATAGTCTTTCAAACCCTCCTCAAGCTTTACCCTCCACTTCTCTAAAGTCTCTGGGGCACGACAACCTGTAATATCCTGCCTCACACGATCGAGTAAAGTCTTCTCCACTATGTCGTCGGACTCAGCAATGGGGAGACCAAGTGCTTGTAAGGTGGTAGACAGGGCACCAGGAAATGTCAGGTTGAGGTACTCTTTGTGCCTATTCAGAAAATGGTTAATGACAGCGGTGCTTGCAAACAATACAGCTATACCACCAGTGACACCCACTCCAGCGGCGGAAATGGCTCCTACGCCCAAACTCTCCATGAATGATGACGCTAGGACTCTGGAAAACAACGAAGCTCCAGAAAAGTAGGACGGCAAAGCACCCAAAGCTGCCGAGGTGATCTGATGGCCCTCGGTGGATTTACAGTACCATTCGTACGGAGCGTCAAGTTGGGTAATGATAACAAGATGACAGAACTGGATGACGCCCATCACGTCTTGGAACTGAGATACTGCTTGCTCGGTGCGTCTTGAGGGATCTGTCGAGCGATGATACAAGTCATGGCTGAATGTCGCGAGAGCCCCGGCGAAGGTTGGGACTTTTTTGAATTGACTTGTCAATGTTGGTCTCTTGGCAGCTTCCCAGCTCTTGACAGAAAGTTGAGCTCGGGTGATACCTGGGGCGTTCTGAGTCAGGAACATATCTGTGATAAGCTTTCTGAGTGCTCTAGGGCAGTCAGGAGGAATGTCGTGGAGAAGACCAGTGTCAGATTCCTCATCTCCGTAGGCCCCAGGCATAGACGCATGGAAGTCCGATTCAATCTCAAAGTCTTTGGGCCAGAGCACTTTCAGAATAGTAAAGGCATGCCCCAGGCGACTGACGACAAGATGGGGACTAGCATCGCTGACTAGACGGTCAATGCATCCTGCAACAGGTTTGATGTTGTCGACAATCGCCATGACTTCTTCTGGAGGATGAGCATCGTGAGAGGTATTGCCAGTTCTGAGGGCCTGAACCTTTGATATCTGCGTAACGAGTGCGCGTATCATCGCTAGTCGGATACTCTCAAATGTCGCTGGCAAACTGGCCCTATCCAGACTCATAGATCTCACTGTGTCGACGTTGACGTCTGTAGATCGCCCGAAAATGTCGTGAAGGGTGATGCCTTTCTGGATAGCGATTGAAGCCTTTCCAACATCTTCAAATGGATCATTGGTCTTGATACGATATTCTAGTTTTACAGATGTCTGAATGCAGAGGTTAGTTGCGAGGTCCCAGGGAAACATAGAAATGGGGTACCGACCTGGTAATGGTCAGATTTGATAGGAAACCCAAGAATGGTGAGAGGAATATTGCTTGAATCCCTCCTGAAGGTTGCTCCTCTTAAGAGAAATTGCATGACAGGCGTATTGACGTCGAGTGATATGATCAAGTGATCACTGTGAACCACGCAAGAACAATTGATCACTGTTCCAGGCATCGGAAGCATCATCGATGAAACATCAGACTGAATCCCATGGTCGACGTCCGATGGGGCTCCCCGCAGAAGTTGCGCGCCGACTGAGTTCTTGACACAATGGAAGTAGTGTGACATCTTGTGGTATTGGTCAACCTGACCCGCGCTAGGTATCTGAGGGACATCGTTGACTCGTAAAGTCTGAACACAATTCTGGATGCCTGGTACTTCGACCGCAATGGAGTACATGCACCCGAAGTGACAGAACTTGCCCGTATTCTGTAGCAAAAGGTCTAAGAAGTACTCGAGAATGGGCCATAGCATTTGAATGGTAGGCGAGATGTTTCCTAAGGGCGTTCTCAAAGCGTCAAATCCCTGCCGAAATCTCCTCGAACTGTCGTTGAGGGCAAACGGAACGTAGTCATGAGGATTGATGACGTGGTGAAAATTGCTGCTGAGATTCATTTGGAGGGACGCCGTTGTTCCTCGCGGCTCAGCGACCATACACGAAGGTGCTCCAAATGTGATGATGGATATGCCGCCTGACCGTTCTTCCCAGGCGTTGGGGACGGGATCACGGCTGACCATAGCTAAGTAAGATGAAATAGTTGCCAAGGCCCCTCTAATCGAACAGATTAACATCATTCCAAGAGATAATTTGTGTAAACGAACCCAAAACTGTGGCCGCAAACGACCAGCTTATGCCTTTTCATGAGCCACTCAACAAGCGGTACAAACTCCTCACTTCTATTCCAGAAGCCCTTATGGAAGCGCGATCCGATATCATCAGACGTTGCCAAGCGTACATCCAGATCGGAACGGACATCGTTCATGTCGCGGGTGCAGCAGAAACCCAGAAAGACAGTCTGAAGGCGATGAGACCAGGCAATGACGGGCGGCGTTGACTTGATCCCCGCTTTCTTGCTTATTGGGGCAATTGAGTAGATTGACGAGATTATGTCCAGTTCTCGGATGAATCGGAATCGCTCACTTTGCCGAAGGTTCTCATTGATATCGACTCCTTGTTCTTGTTCATTGCAAAGATGGCTGACTGCTGCGGCGCCGTAGAACATGAGCTCTTTATTGGTGAGTTCTGCATCGCTCAATCCAGCATTCTGGTCGCTGAAGTTGATGTACTCGCTGAGAAGAGTCTCTGTTCGCACCATTTTGGCAGCGCAATGAATATGGAGTCTAGGTTCAGTGTTCTGGACGTTCAATACACAATTTTGAGAGGAATACAATGGCCATTGTCAAAATTACGAGGTTCAGAGCTTGACGAGGCTCTACAACGGCTCTAGATGGTCAGCTCATAAGCGCCCACGACTTCGCCACTTGCCTATCATAGGTCCATTTACAGGGTTGAAAAGCCACATTCGTGCTAACATTAGGCAATCCACGAGGGGCAAGACTTCTGGCATTAAGCTAGGGTGCCAAAAATACTTAGTCTAAGATCCTCCAAGTTTATACTAAATTATACCAAATTAGCCTAAGTTTACCTAAGGCTTTTCGTCACTTAGGATCAAGGTCCGAAGTTTTATTGCATCCCCCGGGCAAACCCGCCTCCACACTGACTAGAAGCCTAAACCAAAGATTAGGAACGGACTTTTTGAGCTGGCGGGCGAGTGCGGCTGCAGAACCGTTGCCATGTGATTCCCTTGCTGGTGGAGTGGCTACATGATATTATGACCGCCCATGACACCAGGATCGAAACTGCAGACCGCGCCGTGGCTAACGGAAAAACGACCGTGATGTCTTTGATCCAGCAGATATAGAACATCTCTCGCTTCGACCTCGAGAAGGCCTTGAAATTTGTGTGTGATAAGTAAGAAACCCTACACACTGCAAAAGGAACACCCACCAGTTCGGCTGAATGTGTCGGACTGCAAAATGCCTGTCTGCCTCAAGCTCAGCCTCTGGAGCTAACGAGACGGTCACCTGGCGAAACCCCGCCACCAAAACGCGGATAACTCGCAAAGGCGCCCTCAGTAAGCCTCACCCCGCGCCGCCCAACGATTGGCTTAGAACGCCCCAGCCCTGGATCAGGTCATGCTATTCTTCTGCTAGGTCTCACGAGGTTTCTTCTTCTTCCTTCTTAGACACTAGCTTCTGTGCAGCCGTTGAAACGGCGTATGGTTGTCGCGCTCTGTAGGCCACTCTGATTAGCAGGTTCAATCCTTATCAGCCTTAGTGCAATGTCATTCGGGTATAGGTACCGTCCATGATCCCATGATTGCCTTCATTTCTGAGCAATACGATCGCTGACTGAGGTAGTATCGGCGACTTGATCGCCATCGCTGGCCTAATCGAACGCATCGTCGTCGAGGTAAAGTCGTATAAAGAAGCGCCACATCATTTCCAGCGGCTCGCAATTGAGCTTGACTTTCTCTCGAAAGTTTGCCACCAGGCATTCCATCTCGTATCGAGTCGCGTCGATGAGCAAGCCAGACTTGAAAGAGTCCGTGCCATCGCGTTGCAATGTCTCGGTCCCTTACAGGAGTTTGAAGAAAAGATGAGGCGTTACGAGAGTACCTTAGGCCCAAAAGGCTGCTCAGACAACAGCAGAAAAGGTTGGGTTCGGAGCTTCAAGAAGCGGCTGCATTGGTCGGCAATCTCACGCCATGAAGTGGATGAACTTCGCGCAATATTAACTAGTGAGATCTTGGCCATTAATACCCTGTTAACTATGCAAAACTGGTGAGTGTTCCAACATCACTAACCACGTTCTATCGTCTGACATGGCTTAGGGAGAGTCTAAGGCCGGGAAATACCATAGATAGTCCCTTCACAGACCATTTGAAGGCCCTGATCATAACCACGCAGACAGCCTCGCGTGAAATAGGGACCTGTCTGGTTGAAGCAAAGGCGGGCTCGGAACGACTAGAGAAGCTTGTGGTTGCTGCAAACTTGGCACAAACTGAAAACGAAAACACCCTGAGGCTGGTCAAGGAGAACACCGAAAAGACAAGTAGCATTTTAGATGCCGTCACTGACACCATGGGAGTGGCTTCATCACAGCTCGTCCGACTATTCTCTCTTACTGAGCACCTGGAGATATGGATCAGGACCCTCGTTCAATACTACAATGAGATAATCGATCTCGTCCAGCGGAATACTGACATGCTACTTTCAATTCAAGGTATCGTAACGAGGCTAGAGTCAGCCATGAGAGTGCCTGGAGTGAACTGTCCGATTCTGGAATTTGAGAACCCCTTTGGAATTAAGATGGCCCTGCCTTTCCAAATGTGTGACACTTGGGAGGTATAGTGTTGCCTCGGTGTAAATGATTAGTTTATACTGACATTAATTAGGGTCTATGCCGGCTCCTGGTCGTCATGTTCTACAACAAGCCGGGCCTCCGCCTAGTGGAGCGACGACGATTCGTCGTGATGCAATCACGGACAAATATGCCCATCAAACCAGAACACTGGTCAACATCTATCGTTCCAGGAGATTCACTGAATATGTCAATTCTATTAGAACGGCTTGGCAGCCAGTCCACTGGATTTGCATGTCTAGATGTGAATACGGATTTGACTCGATATCATCTAGTTTTAGGCGCGGATACCATTGGTAAGTGTCTTTCGGAAACGTCTTGCAGCAGAACACGTAATCTAAAGATTTGTCTTAGCCCGAAATGCCTTCTTTGGTCGGATACTGCAGACAAGGCGCAACTAGGCATCTCATCCGATTCTAGCAGTTTAACGGTCCCTATTCCCCCGCCTGAACCCGTGAACTGGGATTCGTGGACCGGGCAGTGGAGATCGAGGTTTCTACGACCACAAGCGCTGTCACGATTACGAAATTCCGGCATGCCGTTTGATAGAAGTCCCTCTTCGAATACTGACGATGAAGATGTGGACGTATCTGTCTTTCGCCGTGTTCACGTCATTCCGTTCGAAGGAGACCTTTTGCGCTCTCTCGTTAGGATTGGAAGTCGATGCCGAGATCTCGTGCTTGACTATTCGTCTCATTTCGAACCAAATAACCCTCAGCTACCACCGGAAATAGTTGTGGGATTTAAGAGACTCGTCCAAGAATTGAACGAGCTTAAAGCTACTGGCATTTATCCTCTTGCGGAGTTGAACGCACGCCAGAGTACAAAGGGTCACAAGGAAGTCCTAGAGCAATGGATCAAGAGGACGGCCCAGGTGGTGTATCATTCCCTTGTTGACCCACTTTTACGTGCCAGAGTGTCCCATGATGAGATAACGGAAATATCTCAATGGCTTTCAAATCCTGCACCTCCTCCGCCAGCTGTATCAACACCAAGTAGAGCCAAGCTTACACTTGACTCCTTCTGTGATGATTATTGCAAGAACCAGTATTTGTTACGGTTTGCTCCCAGGAAGACTAAAGTCTATATACCCTCTACTCAACTCACGGCACATGATGGTTCTCAATACTGGCCGCTGTCTCTGGAAAGTCACGAAGGTTGTGCTACAATATGGAAGCTCAATGGCAATTCATATGAGCAGAGATTCTACGGGGTGGACCTGGGGTCTTCCTCTATACTTCTGCAAAAGGTGTTGATAGCTACATCTGGGGCTAAAAGGGATACTACGTTGTAGGAAACGGACTGGCTCCTTCTGTGATGAAGATTGCAGAAACCCAGCACTTAAAGCGGTTTCCCAACACTCAAACCAATTTTCTATTGACTCAACATACCTTACATGAGGGCTTAAAATGGACTTCAGACTCTATTAGTAAGAATGGAAGCTATGGCACAGAGTGGCATATGGCGGATGAATGATTCGGATAAAAATATTCAACTTGTTTTTTCTCTTGGCTTTTCTAATTCTTAACCTCATATTAATATCGATATCATTTTACTACAGTTTACATTTGATAGTACATGTTCGGCACAGTTGATGAGCCACAGAATGTTGTGACAAACCCCGCCTTTCGCGTTGCTTATCAACGAGGGTATGTCACACGTTCTACCCTTGCCGTCCGACCCGTGTAAGCATGGATCGACAATATAAGGGGCATCTTCTTTGCTTACATGTCCCGCCGGTTTCTATCTCTTCATTATCTTACACCAACTACAATCGGTTCACCATGGAAGGACGCAGGAAGCTATATGGAAAGTATCCATCGATGCGAAAGCTGGAAGAGCTCGGGGACGCATACGTTGAGGTATTCTCACTATCTGAAGTAGTCTCACAATGACCGAGATGCTGATTCCTCTAGTGGAATGATGGTCGGGAAGCTGTTCTTCTACGCTGGCTTTATGAGCATCCAAACTTCCCAAATATGCGCAACAATCCCCTAGTCATCTGTGAAGCCATGGACGAGTTTGCCGCCCAGCGAGACTTCCTGATCAACATTGGCCCTGACAAAGCAGAAAGGATCGCTGCTCTTATTGCTGAGACAAAGCCCAGTGTCTTTGTTGAGCTGGGCGGTTATGTTGGTTACTCAGCACTATTCTTGGGGAACGCGTTGAGAAACGCGCACAAGGACAGCCAAGACGCTAATAACGTCATCTACTGGAGCCTTGAAGCCGATCCGGTCTTCGCAGGTATCACTATGAACCTTGTCGATCTCGCAGGACTATCAGATGTAGTCAAGGTGATCACGGGAAAGGCTGCTGACTCCCTTAGACGACTGAAGGAAGAAGGGAAACTGGAAAGTGTGGATATGGTGTTTTTGGATCACATTGAGGACTTGTATGTCACGGATCTGCAAGTCGCTGAATCACTGGGATTGTTCAAAAAGGGGAGCCATATTGTTGCAGATAATGTCCTTCGTCCCGGTGCACCTGAGTACAAACAGTATGTCAAGGGACATGAGTCCATGGAGACCCGAGCGATTATGGGTCTGATTATCCCTGGAGAGTTCGAGGTAAGTAATGTCGGACGCGTACTTTCATCAGTCTGCTGATCGATGACTAGGATGAGGTTGAGGTGACAGAATACAAGGGCTAGCTGTTGCTTATCATGTCTATGGATATGCCGAGCCCCCTCTACAATAATTATCTACCTTTCAACAAGGGATAGTTATAGTATATAGCGTTGCCGTATAAATTATGTGCATTATCTCTGTCACCAAACTTCAACACTAGTTCACACTCTGTGAAGCTCCTTGGCATGTTGCTTAGGATGAGCCAAGGAAACTAGGCTCTGGGTTAAGGTACATCTTATCAAAGCCTTGAACTTTCCAAAGGCCGGTCTCCGTATTCAGCGTCAAGTTTGTGTGCTTTATATCTCCGGACTTCAAGGCTCCAGATTCAGCCTGGACGCCATCGTTAGGCCGATGGATGTGATTGTCCCCAGCAAAAACCGTAAAATTAGCTAATGGGATCTCCCAAGCGTTGTGAGTCGCAATAGATGGCGAGCCTGTGTCCCTGTTAGTTTCATGTCCAACAATCATGATGATTGATTGGCTTACCGAAGAATTGAGCTGAGACATTCTTTGGAGTGACTGATAATTGAAAATAGCCACGGTAGTAACCCTCCTGCCAGAAAAGCTCCTTGTTCTCCGCGATAGCTTTGCGAGACAGTTTTCCTGCATCAGGCTCAATGGACTTGAGGCCTGATGTACCCCACGAACTGACGGCTGTGCCCGCGAACTCGGCCCCAATGGCACCCTTTCCCGTCTTGGGGTCGTACTTCTTGGTGCCCAGCCACGCCAAGTCAGATACCTAACAAGAATCAGTGGTGCTACGAAGATATGACCGGTGTGAGTACATACCCAGTTCATATGACTATCTCCAGACAAGAAGATGTTGTTGTCAATCTTATTCTTATATAGATGATTGAGTGTTCTGTTTCGGTTCGCGATATAGCCCTATTGGAAGTTAGTAGTCAGACTCTTCTAATCGAAGGAAGATATGGTAATCGTACATCCCAGGTGTCTCCCCCTCCAGCAGCATCCCCTTTGATGTGAGAGAATACGATCTGGTTCCCGATCACTCGCCAGGTTGCGTTCCTATTCTTGGATTCGGACAAGGAGCGGTAGAACCAATTCTCCTGGCGACCTCCCATCAAAGTCCTACTTGGATTGTCGCTGATTTTCTCGATATACTTCTCGTTGACGTCTGCATGCAGTTAGAAGCAAGAGATTTCGGCAGTTGAGAAAGTACTTACAGTCGACTCCTTTACTTCGGTCATACAATCTTGTGTCCAGCATCACAAGGTCCATCAGCTTACCCAATTGGAAAGATCTCCATACACGGAGGCCGTCGTCCATATCAGTCTGCCTAATTGGCATCCACTCGAAGTACGCGCGAACAGCATTTGCTTTGCGAGCATCCGTGGCCACCTTCGGACCTTCTCCCTTGAAGGTATTTGGCTGGTCGAAGAAGTCGACATATCCATCTCGGTAAGCGTTATCAGCAAGCTCTGGTCCAGGTTAGTGATGAAAGTTCTTATGCACCATGGGGAAACTTACCATGGTCATCCCAAGTTGTAATCCAAGCTGAGTTTTTGGCCAACAGTTGCAAGTCAGGGTCAGTCCGGTGCTGCATAGCGTTAGAGCCTATTTAAAAAGCAGCAGTTGCAAGGGTCTCTACCTGTCCATGGCGGGCACGGTAGTCATAGAGCGAGTACGTCGGGTGTTGCGGAATCGAGCCTCGCTCTTTGAAAAGTGTATAGGTGCCATATTCGTAGATATAATCACCAAGATGAACAACCCAGTCGTGGTTATCTTTCCGGGCAGCATTACCGTAGACGTTAAAATATCCTGGAACTTTGAATGGTAAGTGGTAGTTGGCAGACGTGTGTCTTAGCACTTACAGTATGCGCTACATGAGAAGACTGCTAAGTTGATCTCCGATATGTCATCATCGGGCCGAGGTGCGGTCTTGGTTCTTCCGAGAGGGCTTGACTTTTTCGAGTTGCAGATGCTGAACTGGTAGTTGTATGTTGTCAATGGCTTCAACCCTTTTGCTTCGACCTGCTTCGGTTAGTTCCCTTGCTTGACCTTAGTATCGGAACATGCCTTCACTGTGTAGTCGATATCCGCGGTAGTGTACGCCTTTCCACTGCTAACGACTGACTTTGAGTCCTTCTTCCCAACTGGAAAGACTTTCCAGTGTACGCAAATAGGGTTAGGATCAGCCTCTATAAACTTCTTGGTCTCGTGGCTGTAAAGCGGTTCGGTTCCA
The DNA here is from genome assembly GCA_013364945.1 of Fusarium tupiense. Classification (NCBI taxonomy): domain Eukaryota; kingdom Fungi; phylum Ascomycota; class Sordariomycetes; order Hypocreales; family Nectriaceae; genus Fusarium; species Fusarium tupiense. The sequence goes on from JABEEO010000030.1 coordinate 85,249, forward strand.
TCAATCGGCGCGGTGTCAGCGGAGGAGACATTGGTTGGGGCAATTCGAGTCCACAGTATAACACTGTTGGGCCATGGATCGCCTGAGGCAACACCATGGGTAAAGTTCAGCTCCTCTGGCTTGAATGCCATGTTGCCACGCTTCCAGGAACGTCGCTGGACTTGATCGACATCGATGCCGAACTGCGTATGTCGAGGCGAGGGACTTCCATAGTTGATGTTACCATCGAAGCTGGCTTCTGAGAAGACTAAAAAGCTTGCAAGAGTAAGAAGTACTGAGAATACATAGGTCTTCATGGTTATATAATGTTTCGAGGGATGTACGTCTTTGTTGACTGATCAATATGCAGTCAACTATCGTCTTATATACACGACATGAACAGCTTCCCCTCTTCTACCCCATTTAGCAATAGCATATTGCCGAGCAACTGATATCACATGTCGCCTGAAAGCGATCGTATGCTCGGCTGAGAGAATGCGATCGCTTTGAGAATGAGGTTAGTGTAGTAATGTCAGCGACCAATCAGTAGGTGATCAGCGCGCCTGGCACAGCTCAACATGGCAGGAGGATTCTCTTAGCTCATGCGTGGCTTGAGACCACTAGTCAAGAATAAGAATGAGAACATGTCATTATCAATTATTACTCTCTAAATGCTCATTGGCCATGTCTTTGCCCGTTTTATGATGTTGCCCGAGATGTGCCAGACGTCATGGTCCTCTTAGAAATAAACGCTTGAAACCTAGCATTCAGCAGCAGATTTAGACATGCAAGAGCAAGTGAAATTAAGATTTCTAGTTTGGTTAGTCAGTAATTGATGGCTCCATCTGTCACTTTGTAATTTGCTAACTTAGATTCACGAACTCTGACTGAAAACTTAACATCGATTCACAAACTAACTTTTGTCCCTTAGTGGTATAAAAATAGCAATCCGCCCACCAAGTTTGAATTTTGAATTTCTTCACGATTGACCTCACCATGGAAGATTCCAACCAAGTCAAGCCATCTGGCGAACTCCTGAGTCTCCTCAATCACAAGTTTCCCAATTCTGATGCGATATTTCATTTGTTTCCTAGACTTCCTACGGAGCTACGACTTTTGATTTGGGAGCTAAGCCTGACTTGCGAGCGATACATCAAAGTTGAGCTTTGTATAATCGACGAAAAGACTGGCAAAATACGTCGCGGTGCACTTCCTGGCATAGTCCGGCGACTAACGGGGCCATACAGAATTAATTTCCATCATCCACCAAAGCCCAGTGCCTTGTACAGTACCAGCATCGAATCTCGTGCTAGCGCCGAGAGATTTTATCGCATAGTCCTTCCTTGTTTCTATGTCATGGAGTCTCCCACGATCAAAGATTTACTTCATTTAGGTGAACAGAACTCTAAACGCAATCAGCAAGGAATCGTTCTGGGCCACGCTCCGCCAGACGGTCCGTCATACAGTCCCTTCATTCATCTCACGAGGTCTGAAGCTTTTATACCAGGGACACTTTGCTTCAATCCTGAGCTGGACACTTTAGAGATCGAGGGCTGGCCCCTATTCACAAATTTTGCTAATGACGCTTGGAGTCATGACCCGCGTAGAGCAGGCTTACATCACCTAGCCTTCTCATGTACAAGCTTGTCTTTCAGTCTCAGGCTTCGTCAGCTTCCTCAGTATGCCAGTTCAGAAGAACAGCTGCGCCAAGTCATGACCCGGCTTCAGAGTGTCACATTTATACACTACACTGCCGTGGACAGAGTATCTCTCGTCAATACTGAAGCCCACACAAACCCAGCTAAACGCCAGTGCCTATTGCAGTACGGCTGCTCACTTCCTGTCGCAGGGGCTACAGGAAACTTTTCAAGACAGAAGGATCCACGACTCATTGGATCTGAAGTACTTAAAAGTATTTATTTCGATCTTCGCCGCATGTCAAGCTTGACAAACCCATACCGACGATGGACGAAGTTGGTAAAGAAATTGAGAGTGACAACGCCTTGTGTCTACAAGATTGCTTACGCAACTGATGAGATCAAATCGCGAATGACTTGCGAAGCTGACGCTGTTGCCTTTTTGAAGCACGAAAGCGAAAGATGGTGCAAACAACTTGACAAATGGGAAGAGTCCCACCAAGAACAAGGAAGGGGACATCCTAAGGAGACCGCAGGGCATTTTAATGAAGCAGTTCAAACCGCGGTAGGATTTTGGACATTTCCTATCGATTCCTGTGGCCAATTCAGGCGATCCCGTTACCGCTCAGAATACGAACCTGGAGGCTTTTGTGACTTCTCTGCTGTCCAACCCGAGCTGTGCCTGTTCGACCTATAGACCTCACGTCTCAAACCTCAGGTAGGGCATTAGAAGCATACGGGGCTTGCTTCAGAGCGAGCAAGCAGTTGGAAAAGCCGGTATACTAAGTTCGTCCTGAACTCCCCTAAGATCTCCTAATATCATCTAAATTCTTCCATCACTTAGTCTGCCGCAAGGGGATCTTTTAGCGTGCAAAACTCATATACCCGGTTCAAAATACGCTCCAAGAACCTTTGCATATACTCCTCACTATGAATTTGGGGACTGAAAACACTAGAAAGTTCAATCTTCCCATCCCAACTGCCAAGGAAGACTGCAACACCGGTAACGATTGATTGACTGGCGACCCAGACATCGGTGAGCTCGACCATCTTACTGGATGCATGGACTACAGAGCTCAGGTTACCGATTGAGGAGAGAGAAACAGGACAGAATGGTGGATCTGAGACAGACCAGGGATCTGCCCCAGGAGGAGGAAACTGGGATCTGAATGTCAGAGGAGCGAAGAGAACCTGTTCATGGATATTCTCCGATAAGTTGGGCTTGTGTTTGTTGTAGAAGTCTCGAACTTCTGTAGCTATTTGAGGCAAGGTCTTTGTCGCAATATCTTTAGCAACCGCCAACCCAGGAACTTCCAGGTCAATACCCAAAGCATGTGCGCAGACGGCGTGATAAGCTGCGCCCGCATGATCAGGGCTGCTATATGGTCCTTTGCAAAATGGTCGGATGTTGAGCATTGGCCGGTCAACATAGCGAACAGGATAGGCTTCCTGTTTGCGAGGCTGGAACTCAGCGAGAGCCATTGCTAGAGCCGAGACGAAGACATGAGTCAAACTGACTCCAGAACCCAGCGTCTTGCAACTAGCCAGGATTTGTGCTGACATGCCTTTGGGGACCGATATAGCGATGCGGTTAGCCTTTAATTCGACTTCGATACCTGGGGAAGAGGTTGGAGGCAAGCTCATCAGACCGGGGTGATTGTACATCTCCCCATTCTTGGTAGAGATTTTATGGAAACGCTGAACTTGAGCCTCGGATAAGGGGTCGGGAATGGAAGCCGCGACACGAAGACACGGTGACAGTCTTGCACCGAGGTCATGATCGGGCAACGGGTAGGAATACTTTACGGGTCGTGTGTAAAAGTGACTGGCCTGAGTAAATAGCTGATTGAGAAGCTGTAGGATACCAACACCATCGGTAATATCGTGAGGGCACCGTAGAAACAAGGTTTGATGGCTCGCATCCGCTTTGGACTGGATAACATAGACGGTGGGAACAGTGAAAATGGGAGCATCATCATTGAACCACTCCAGCGCACTTTTATGGGTGTTAATGATATGGAAGGTCGAACTCAACCAGGTGTCGACATCCTCGCTGCCCTCAAAAGGCTTGTAGATCATTTTGGGAAGAGAGCTTGAGTTGGAAGGAAGCGCAAGCAGTGATGGGATAGCAGCCGTGGCTTTCTTTGGTGTAGAGCCAGTAAAAGCTTTCGCACTCGTCGATTTGTCTCTCCCATTCTCCATGGGAAGACCTTTTCCAATGGTAAGAGAGATCGTTGGGGTTTGAATGCATGTTGCAAAGTCAACTACGGAGTGTTTACCGCGTGGGGAAACGATCAGGTCACAATAAAACGCGTCACCTGGGGGGAGACTTTATAGCTGAACGTGTCAGGAAAACAACACGTTGTCACGTGAATTTTATTATTATTAACAAGCGAATCCTTCTCGTGTTCGCATCTGCAATCCTACATCAAGATCTTTTCCTTATTTTCAGCGTCGCTTTCATAGGAGGAATTCTGTTCTGTGCGATCCAGGTATTCCGTGGCCGTTCCTCCAAATGCTTAATGTCATAGTTCAGCAAAATGTAGGCTAGCAACATTTTGATCTCGTTACTGGCAAAGAACCTCCCTGGACACGCATTCCGACCAAGTCCCCATGCCAGAAAGTCCTTTGTCGCAGTCGGTAGAGCATTACGCGCACTCTTGACATATTCGTCTGCCTCGTTTTGTCGCGCATCGTAGAAGCGAAGTGGTTTGTAAGCCTTTGGTTCAGGGTAGATCTCACTGTCCTGCATCACCGAGTACCCTGGCACAGCTATTCTTAGACCTTTGGGGACGTGCGTACCCGATGGAAAAGTCACGCCTTTTTCTGCTACGACGGTACGAGAAACTCCGATTGAGACGATGGAATTCTTGCGCTGGCTTTCGCGAATTGCCGAGTCGAGCTTCTCGAGTTGCGCGACGGCGCGTTTGTTCCACTTTCCATCGTGTTGCTTTAATACGCTCTTGACTTCTTCGCGAAGTTCAAGAATAAGATCGGGAGATGATGAACCAATGTCGAGAAGAGCATGGGTGACTGCAAACGTCGTGGTGTGAATGGATGCAAAGTTCAGTAGCAGAACACGTTGAGCCAGCGCGCTGACCTGCCAGTTCTTCGGGTTACCAATCTCCTTAGCTTGCTCAATTAGCCATTGCAAGTAATCGTTCCGATCAGACTTGAGGTGTTCATCTTGCGAGTCGTACTCTTCTAGACGGGCCTTGATTTCTGGTTCAAGGATCTTCTCAAACTCGCGCGTGTGTATCCTGTTGGATCGGGTTATGAGAGGCGCAACCAGTGGTTTAACGAAGCTTGGGAATAACTTCATCACCATGGATGACAGTGGAATATCCTGCGCAAATGCGATGCCCAGCTTCAGCATCTCTTCATTTTGGCAAAGCGGAAGACCAAGGAATGCTCGGTTGGTGATCCCACTGAGCATCTTTTGCGCCGATTCCATTATGCAAATTTCAGACCAGTCCGTGCTGTTACCCAACTGCTTGCTGACACAATACTCAATTTCTTCAGCGACATCTGGGATGAGATTTCCGACCTCTTTGGTGAGCGTGGTGGTGACCAATTCCAGATGAATAGGATCATGAGTGAGGGATGGATCCATGGTCGTGTAGTCAGTCTGTAAATCTTGCTGTGCCGATTCGTGCATGCTGAGCATATTAGTAGGCTGTTCGCTAGCAAATTTCGTATCTGATCTCGGAAGATAGATAATGTTTCCACCGTCGATCAAGGGGAAAATCGCCGCCTGGTTTCTGTACTGGATGTACGCCGAGTTGAGCGCGGCCTTGACATTGAGCGAATTGCGAATCTTGGCTTGTAAAATAGGAAACCAATCGCCTTTCCGTGCTCCAATGATAGGAAGGTCTGGTAAGTTGGAGCGTTTCAGGAAAAGCTGATATATGAAGTACGACACCAACAGAACGAGCGGCGCAGCAATGGCCGGCCGCGATAGCAACCCCAGCACTGGATTTGCCATGGCGATCAAGATTCAAGACGGTATTGGACTAATAAATAGAGGACTTGGGCGATTGCGCAAACCTGGCACTTTATAGCTCCAGAAGATTAGGGCACGAATACGACAAGCTAAAGCGTCGGTATAAGCTCTTTCTAACTGGCTGGTTCGCATGAACGAAGTACGAAGGAGCTGCAGTGCTTGAACTAATCGGTGACAAGTGCTGACAGTGAGGGCATTCCACTAAACCTGGCCAAGCTAGCCTTGTAAGATCGCTAGTGGAGGAATGCCACCACTCCAAAGCTGTGCCTGAGAGATGCGACCCCCTCACCTCACCTAGGGGGGCAATAAAACACCAGGCCTTGTTGTGGGTGCCAAAAATATTTAATCTAAGATCCTCTAAATCCATAGTAAATTTACCTAAATTTTCCTAAGCCTTTTTGTTGCTTAGCATTAAGGGCTTAGGGCACAAGTTTTACTGAATCCCCCTGCCTCTCAGACGTCTCCATCACGATATGCTTACGAATATGGAACACTTTATGTCTCAATTCCTGATCGTGAGTCGGGTGTTGGAAAATCGGGTTACCTGTTCGTCAATGTCTAAGTGTGCTGCTACAGATGAGTTGACTTCAATGTTCGTTCAATGCCTGATCTCAAAAACGGCCTTGACGCCAAGATGATCAGTGATCCATGGTTTCTCAAAGCCAAGCGAGAGCAGATCCTTCCGGACATCCTCCTCCGACTCATCCGGCTCAACATCAGCACCAAACCGCTCGAACTCCAACAGTTTAAGTCCATCACCACAGAAAAACACCTTATCCATGCGTGAGCATCCAAATAGCTGTCGCAGTTCTGGTAGAGCTTGCTGTCCCCATGTGTACCCTTCGTTATCATCCCTACCGTCGCCTTCTGTGCCCCCGAGTTTGAGGTATGCGTCTTCAAGCTTGTTGTCTGTGTGGAGAGTTCTGTCGAATGGTTGGATAGCGTTGAAGTCACCGGTCACGACCGCGCCGGAGACGTCGTCGGCGTGCATGTGTGAAGCGATGAGCTGCATTTGTGCTGGACGGCGTGGTGGCTCCAATGCAAGTGATTCGAGGTGAGTGTTGCAAAGTCGAAGCTTCTGATCGGATGCCTCTACGTCAACGAAGAGGGCGTCGCGCTCCATCCGAGTCGCTGAGTAATGCACTCGGAAGCAAGACAGGACATCAAGTCGGCGATCAACCAGTGTCGTTGTACCATAAGCGCCCGAAGCCCAGTTCGCAGTATCAGCATCTGTACGGTAGAAGCCATCCCGAATCCAATTCTTGTCGCCAATGAGATCTAAATCAGATGGTACGCATTCTTGAATGTTGATGACAACCGCTGTCCTGTCATCAGACCGATGCTTGCGACTTAGCTCTTCAAGGTGCTTCAGGGCTGAGTTCATCCGGCTGTCGCCATGAGGGAGCATAAAATCGATGTTCCAACTGTAAATAGCTAATTTGGTGGCTTTGATTCGGTCTGGTGAGGGTTCAGATGCTTGAAGTGGCTGCCATTCATCCGCGTTGCTGCTCCACCTGTAAAATGGCTGCTTCCAGGGTTCGTCGGGTCGCCATGAAAGCGACGAGGCTGGTTTACTTAGCGCAATGGCATTTTCCATTTGTTTCTGGATGAGCGCTTGCATTTTGAGTAGAGTTCGTCTCATAGGGAAGACAAGAAGTGAAAACTCCGGTCAATTCTTGGTCACAAATGAAACGTGGGTTGATTGATCATGAATGGTGTTGGATCCGCTCGGAGCGGGGTATACGTATTCCGGCATCTGACATAAGATCCAAGGCAGCAACGAGTTTATTCTGCCATTGACCAATAGTTCAGCCACAGAGAGATAATAAAGCACTCTGAATAGAAAAGAAGTTCCTCTTAAGCTTTTGGCATCAAATGTAATACTTCACTGACCAACAGTAGCGCAACCAGCGACAGAGATGAGACATAGTCGAATGCAGCAACAAATGTAATGATATAATCTACTGGAATGGAGCCCAAGGCAGGTAAACCAGTTGGCTCATTTTATCACTATAGGTCGAGCTCAAAATCCCATACTTGCAACTTGCGGTTGGGAAATCCCCCCGCTTGTCTTACAAATACACTCAAAATTCCTGATTCATGAAGTCTCGTCTTATCAAAGAGGGGCTCAGTCGAAGTATTCGGGATCTCAGCCAGACTCTTCCAGTCCTTGAAGTCATTTGATGCAGTAGCGACGTAAATGGCAGTCGATTGCTTCACGGGATCAGGGAGAATACCGAATAAGTACTCCCCGCTCGCGTCACCAGCAAGTTTGCCTCTTGGGTCGTACAAGTCGGGCCCGTTGAGGCCAGCGGGGTTGATGGCATTTTTGGCCCATGTTCCTTGTAAAGTATTAGCGTCGTTCATTGAAGCCAGATTGATAGACTTACCATCAGTTTTGCGGAGATAGTGCTGGTACTGATGATCACCGGACAACAGGTCTCTCATCAGAATATGGAACCGTCCCCTGGTGTCGATGAGTTGTCCCTCCTGGTTGACCATGCGACTGTTCTGAGGAACATCCCAGATCAAAGTGCTGTCATGGGATGTTGAAATGGGCTTCGCCAGTTTAGTGTCATTCGTATCAAACCATGTTCTGCCATCGTCATTCGAGTAGGCAAAATAAACACCGTGATTGGTGTCAGCGTTCGGTGTTTCTCTGACGGTCCACGAGGTATACAATTTTCCATCCAGGTAGTCCAGTCCGTTGATGTACGCATTGTTGTCATCACCTTGGATGTACCTTCCGTAGGCTTGCCATTTTCCAGTGGATGTGCTGTAGCGATGGATGTAGCTGTCACCTGATCCAGAGCTGAAACTGTTAGTTCGCGCTCCAAGACAGAATTGCAGTACTCACTGTCCAATTCGAAACTCCATTAAAAGGTCACCATTGCTCAGAGGCTCGAATCGCGGATACGTTAGGGGTGAGTAAGGTCCTTGAGACCCAGCAAGTTCATGGACGACGGGACCAAACAGATCTGAGGTCCACGTTGAGGGGACGTCTTTCGCGATACCGTTTTTCGAGATGCAGTAATTGATCGGGACGTCCTTCGAGAGTCAGACAGAATCCCCGATTTTGATTTCAACTTACGTGATGATCAAAGCTGAGGTGAATCTTCCCATCCCCCGAAATACCCATAGAAATCATGTTATGGCCATCCATCGTCTTCTGGATATAGTCACCAAGTGTGAGGAACTCCCAGTTGCCGACACTGGGTGAAACCTTTCTGCGTCCCACCTTGACGAAATGGTTGAGATATCCCGCCGCGGCAGTTTCGTAAAAGGTGACATATTGATAGTCTCCATACGTAATGAGAGCATCTTCTTGGTAGCTTACGCCATTGAGTCGTTGGGAGCCTTGAACATCGGTACCGATGGTCCACTGTTTGGTGGACTTGACTGTGAGGGCTGAAACCGCCGACATCAGGCTTGTGAATGCGAGTGCAATCCTATACAGATGCATTGTGAGTGAAAGATAATAAATTGAGAGGTAACTGAGGATAGTCCAGCAATAGAGAGGGACTTGATGGCAGGTTATATATGAACATTGCAGATCTTACTGATTTCATTCTCACAGGATCGTATCCCAGGTTTTCACTAGCTTGCCGAACTGTTTCGGACTGGCACTGAATCGGTCTGGAGAACCCTTGTTCGCCAAGATATTGCTCTCAGGCGCTGTTTTTCAATTGGAGAGGATACTGCCCCTTGTCCAACCCCGCGTCGTCAATTCTCCCGAGATTGTGGGGAGAAAAGCTTGGCTCTGATATCACGATGGACTTGAGTAACGGCACTTCTGACTTTCCCCATCATTGCCAAGAAAGGCTTGGATTTAAATAAAGTTATCCATCCATGTCAAGAAAATGACCCCGCTTTCTCACTTGTGTGTTATTGGCTCCAAAAGTCTCCTTTGAATAGCAGGTTTTTGCTCGGGCTCAGATCGCCCGACACCCCGATGCACATCACAAGGCCGTGAACCAATCTTTCCTACTCAAATCTTTCTTCATTGTGTTATTGATTGAACACAACATCGCATCTCGGGTGATTGTTACACGAGACTGATTGTAGCCCATCACATGACTGAGTCGCAGCCACTGGAGTTTGAAGCCTCAATTGCGTCGGTGGCGTAGAGCCCATGACAAGTCTGAAAGTTTGCCAAAGGAATAATAGTCACGGGCAGTAAGTAAATATATTTTCATCAACAAGAGGGATGCTAATACATATTCTCATTCCACAATCGAATTGGAGTTATGTTGGGCTTTGAATCACTTCGATCTTATACCTGTGGAGGCGTGGCTAAATACAGAGAACATTTTCTACTTGCTTTCCTCGTTCTCGAAGTATCAAGTTTCAGATCTCTTTTCAACGGCACATTTTCCTAGAAGATCTTGTATTTAATCTTTCCAATAGGTTTATTCAAGAGCAGGCAACTATTGTATTATCCGCAAGCCTCGAATGCATGTGTGACCTGCGGCCATCACCTGCAAATCGCGACCAATGATCATTGTTTCTGATCACATTAACTTACCTTTCGTGGCTTCAAAGCCGCAACGCATCAGATGAAACCCCGCTCTTGATTTGCAGACCTGATCTAAGTTCACGGAGGGGCACATGCGTATACTCTGGAAGCCTTGATAGAAGCCTACTTAAGGGGCTGCACGCGACTCGTGGCGAGTAGGTGTTCTCTGGCCTCCCCCACCAAAAATACTTTGTTCACTTGCTCACTCTACATCATCTTGGACCTCTAGGCCAACAAAATCCTGAAAGACGACCAACAGCAGCAGACCAAATAACCTGAAGCATTGTCTTCCCCTTTCTCGATCATGTCACAAGAGTCTCAGTAAGTGTTCAGCGTTCCTTTTACTCACTGCGCTGAGTCTTGCAAGATCTTGGGCGCAAAATATATATCACCCCGGACGTGGATTGCGCTTGGATTTGCAGAAACCGCCGCTGGGTTCCCCCTGGGACCCTACTCCATTTTATTACGGCCTGTATTATGAGTGAGGCTAACGAAGACTGATTAACTAGACAACTCTCTACTTCCGAAAAGAATCTCTTCCTTGTCTTCCTCAGAAAGGACCTTAGAAATATCGCGGCTGTAGAGTTTATCAGACACACCATCCAGTGTACCAGCTTCCCTCCTTGGGCAGATGCTACTGGCGAATTGAAGTCCAACATCATCGAAGCGGCGCCTAAACAGGCAGAAAGGATTGCGAGCCACCCCGATATTGTACGTATAACGCCAATCGAGGCAACATGTTTAGAAGACGACACAGAACCCGAGGATGATTCACCCAGAACGGTTTACGTCGTTCGTCCTACAAATCGCAGGGACAAAGATCAATGCAGCGATATCCATGCTTCGCTCAAAGAGATATTCCAAGATCATTTAAAACCACTGGAACTGGGATCTCATCGCGTCAGCTATTGGAAAGTCAATTCAACAAACGAGCAGGTGCCGCTGGCTGCAAAGATCCAGGGTGTCAGATCTATAGTCACTCTAGATCAGTATCTTCTTAAACAGTCAGAAGCAGCTGTAATCAGGAAGCGAAGAATGATCAGGCCAATAGCGGTTGAGCATCAAGACGAATGCAAAGCCACAGACACTGCTCTCCAAAACCTCTTTGGAACCAATGTAATCCCCCGATCCCTGCAAGATGGCAGGATCAGTCACTGGACTGCAATGCTGTCTTCAGAAGAAGCGAAACAAGCTTCAGCCCTTGAAGGGGTGTTTTCAGTCCGCACAGCGGTGTTAGGGAGGAATGGTCCCGTTTCTGGGTCAGCTCCGGTGAATGCATGCAACAACAATTGATGCAGATAGAGAGCAGACTGTCCAGCAACCCAGTCCACTTTAATGACAGGGGAGACAATGGCTTATCAACTGCTTATTATGATCAGATAACATCTTCCCTAATATTTCTACTGAATAAAAGTAGCTGGAAGATAGCACTGCATTTCACTTGGTGCGTCTAAACCCTTGGGTTCAGCAGACCATACCTATCCAATGACAATGAAGAAAGCAACCCGATTCCCCCAGCAGCGCCACGCAACTTAGGATTAATTCATTGACACGGCAGACAACTGTGTATGGTAAAAAAAGCTCCCGGTATTGTTCAGCAGGGTCACATGTCACTGAAGCCCGCCGATCGGTATAATAGGAGCCTGTGCATATGTCGGTAGAAACCAATGATGCCAATTTATGTTTCACATAGGATGGAAAATGGTCACTTAGTATCACTCTATAAACTCTCAACTATATTGAAGAAATCATGTTAGTCTTGTTATACCTCATTCTGTGGTACGTTGCCTTAACATAAGCCGCATCGATTGCGAACCCGTAAGCGACATGGAAGAATTATCAGACCATTTTCACAAAGTACATCCTTGGCTGCTTCGGTGATGGGGTTTCAAACTAAATTCCCGACAAAAGCCTGCCAGTCTTTCTGACAATAAGAGGAAAAGAATTAGCAAGACACCTTAAAGGTCGGCATTGGAAAACAAGATATTGTGCCCCAAAACTTTACAGAGAGCTGTGACAAAGAAACGTAGGACAAAGTGATGACCTAGAACTGCCGATATATCATTTGGCCCTGTGTGGACTCTGTATGATGGTACATAACACAGAGGATGAATAACCCTCTGCGGCGAGCTCTATTAACGTAGCACATGTGGGCGATGAGCTCCTCTAAGAATTTACAGTTTATTTGGTGGGATCCTGTATTGGTACTGGGAATGATCATGAGTTATTATGCATGACGCGGTGAGTGGTACTTGAACCTTAGTAACCAAGTTTATTCGTGCGACCTCTAATCTTTTGCCCGAGAAGCACCCGATGTCGTATCGAACTTTGAACTCTCTGTGCATGGGGAGAATAAATAACAAGCACCCTTGGTACGACGTTACCTAGTGTTCTGTTCCATCCGTTCCGCTTCATCACCTTCACAACTACCGAAGCATCACGGCTCATATTGAGCTGACTTTAGACCATACCAGACGAACCCAGGTAAGACTGCAATATTTTGCATAAGAGTTCAGGAGCACTGCTACGAGTAAATCATTTTTCTGTTATCAAACGAGAAACACAACCGGGCGAACTCCATCCTTTACCATGTTTATGCACATTCTTCTCTTTCAGTGGTTAACTTTGGTACTTTGTTCAATATCAAACAGCACTGACACAAATAAACGCATTTCTAGCTCTTCTGATCGTGCTGGATTGCTCTACACTGTACTCCTCCGCCTGAGTCCCGATGCCAAAACGAACGCTGATCTCATCCCAAATGCTCTTACGAGCGATGATCTTTCTTCCTGGGTGAAGATAGATAAGCAAATCATTTCAAAGACCATTAAGGCTACCCGCCACGAAATTTCAGCTATCCGACGACGGCCTGACTTCGAGCGTGTTGTACGGATAGAGGCTGCAACTTACGAGACTACGATCTTACAGCAACAAGAATACCTGGATAGGTCAGGGTACATAATTCTACCAGTTGATCTTGGAGATCAAGGGCAATGCAAAGTGACCAATAGTTCCCTTGACCTACTATTGGGAACCAGCATTGAGGCACAGATAATTGGTCAGGGCAGTATTTATATGTGGAAGGCTTCCTTATCGAGGGACCAAGTGTCTCAAGCTGAGAGACTCGACGGTGTCAAGTCCGTGCAGCCCAACCTCCACAACCTGGACCGCAGATACGTGGCAGGCGCGTACGTGATTCGTCCTGTTGACCGCGAAAACCAAGAACAGTGTGCCGAGACAAGTGCGTCTCTCGCGAGACTCCTTGGGGAGCACAATTACGAATCAATTTTTAGTCATCGAGATGGCAAATTGCAGAAATGGAGTGCAGACTTGTCCAACGAACAAGTAGCACAAGTTAAGGCTCTCAATGGAGTGAAGGGCCTCGGACCCATTCACAGAGGGAGGAGGTGTCGTCTAGGTATAAAACCAACCCACGGCCTAGAATCTCAAGCACAGCAAGAGATTCTATATGAAACGCAATTAGATGCTCCCACGGAGTTGGTAGCTGTTAGTCAGCCAAGGTATGTGTCTTGGCTCCAACCCATCCTTTTGGTCACCTATTTATTGTATAGTACAATCCCACGATTGAGGGACCTTAAGAACTATGTGCATGAAAGCCACTGTGGGGGGCAGATTTTCGTGTATCATGTCGAAACTGGGGTAGCCTTCAAGGCACAGAGCGAGGTAATGTCTCCCTAGAGTAAAGTACGTTCTCATTCAAGGCGCTTACGGAAGAAGGAATTCCGGAATGTTGCTTCACAACACCTTGTTACTGACCTGGCTGTACAAAACGGAGATAAGCCTTGGTTCGATGACGATGATGAAGGCGAGGACGACGAGGACATGCATTCACATGGAACGTGTGGCGCCGGCAAAGCACTTGGAACTCAATTTGGTGTTTCCTAGAAAGCCACGCTTATCGTTGTTAGAATGCATGAAGTCACCTCTAAAGAATTCGACGCAGCGCTGAAACTTATCCTAGCGGACTTGGAAGATCACCCTGAGCGTCGAAAAAGGAGCGTTGTCACAATGTCGCTGACGCTGGGCCAAGGCTGGGAGGAAGATGACAATTTGCAAGACTTCACAGACCTTTTCCAAGATCTATTCGCCATGGATGTTCCATTTATTTGTATATCTGGTAACATAGAAGAAGGTTTTGAAGAGCCTGATGTAGATGAGTATCCCCCGTTGATGGAAGGACCTGACTTGCCACTGATTGTGGTGGGCTCGGTGGATTCTACGGGGAAGCTGTCCGACTTCTCGAGAGGTGGCCCTCATGTCACTCTACATGCAGTTGGCGATCCAATCGAGTGTTTGCCAAGAGACAGCAAGGAACCAGTTGAACGAGCAGGAACATCATACGGTACGCCTGTCGACATGACCTAACATTCCCTACAGCTAACATGAGCCTACATAGCCGCACCGCAAGTCGCCGGCGAGATCGCGAATCTTCTCTCGTACGACAAAGTCCCCTTTGATACCAGCGACGGGAACCTCGTGAAGAATCTCAAAGCTTACCTTCAGTCGGATGCAGCCAGTTGGGAGCGGTACCCCGGCATTCGTGTTCTCTGGAACGGGGTACGAGAGGAGAATAACCAGAAAGAAACCGTTAAGTGCAATGGCCTTGAAACCGACAGGTACATTGAGCGGGAAGAAGTCAAGCATCTGATCGAGGATGAGTTTTGCCCTGAGGTCACTAGCTTGCATGAGCTTCGCTCACAAAGTTCCGCAATTTCACGGATATACAACATGGATACCCCGAACAAGGTCACGCTGTTTGTGAGCCTGAGTCAAGGGAACAGCGTAAGTGACTGTATCAAATACCTCATGATGACGGTAGACGACTGTTACCGCGTTGATAATGACCCCTCCGATTACAAAGGCGGTGGCCTAACCATTGTTGGCGACGCTACCTATGAAGTATATCCTGGTTCTTTGTGATCACCCTCCAGATACGGCAAGCAGGCCGGCTGCGACAGCACATACAAGTTCACATTTAATGAATATTGGGTATGGGGCCACGGCTTGGCAAGCTCAGACCATGGCGAGGGGCTCAAGAAAGAGATTACGGGCTACGCACTCCTGCCTGACACATGGAAGTTCACCTATGGTATCGGTGAAGACGGTCGTGAGTGGACAGTCAGGTTTCGTACCGGGGTTTTTCAGAAAAGCTGTGTCGGTAATGCAGTTGGGAAGACATCGGGCATTGACGACTTTGGGTGTGCAGGAACTGGTTAGCCTAGTGGATTCTCGATACAGCTGAGAACAGCAGCTACCTCGTTTTCCTTGACTTAGGTTGTTTGCAAAGACACGATGACGCATGCTGATACTCCAGTGCCTTGACGAATAAGTTATTTGCCTACTAAGTATCGCTGTCAAAATCTTGATATTGTGTTTCTCGTGCACGTCTTCACATCCAATCATCTAAGGCGCAGTGGCAGAGTGGTCTAATGCGATAGACTAGAAATCTATTCTCCTCGGAGGCGTCTGTTCGAATCAGGCCTGCGTCGATTGGCTTATCTTTTGCTTGAAACATCGATCGGTTTTATGGCATTGTTCTTTTTGTCTTCGGTTCGTTCACCTGATTCACTAGCAAGAGTCTGTCTGCGACTCTACATATCTGGTGTGCATTTGTGGGCAAGATGATCGCTGCACTCAGATCACGGAGCCCGCTATAAAATAGCAGATTCAATTCATAGTAAATCTCTGTACGAAATCTTGTTTCCTAACGAAATACTGTCAGGTCTCAGCTTTTAATCCCTCAAGCCTTGGAGATCGCGATGGACCCAACGGATCCCTTCTTAACCTTATGTCCGCCTGCATCGAGCTCCTTGCTATCGCCAGACAAATCGCCCGCAGAATACACAGTTAGCTTAGTACCTGACGAAACACGGATAAATCGAATAGCGTCAGGCTTCATGCCAGCCTCGGTCAAGAATTCTTCGTTGAAGTCACCGAGCCCAAGGCTAACACCCCGATCGGCTGCACTAGTACCAGAGAACACAGATGCACCTGTCTTGGGCTGGGTGACGGGGATTCCGCCATTAAAAGTCAGCTTGAGGACATAGGCGAGTGACTCAGCTGGTTGAGCTGGCAGCGAAATCTCTAGAGCATCCTTGGTCTGCTTCCAATCCGCAACCTTTTCGTATTCACCGGCCTTGTCGCCGAGAAGCTCGATAGATTTCAGGCTCTTGAGATCAACCAAAGCGTCGGAACCAAGACTGCTGATGGAGACGTGTTTATCTTCGGGCCAGCCAAGAACCGTAGCGTAGAGAACATTGGCATCTTTGTTACGAGTGAAACGGATATCACTGCTGTTACCCTGTAAAGGTGCCGTGAAAGAACCACCAGTGACTTTGTTAGGGCCTTCGCCATAAATATCCCAAGCACGAGTGCCGAAGACAGACTCTCCGTAACGGCTGAGGAAGTCTCCGATATCCTGCAAGACCTTGAGCTGCTCGTCGGGCAAAACACCGACTGCAGTGGGCGAAATGTTGAGCAGCATATTGCCATTCTTGCTGATGCGGTCAAGCAGCGAGTGGACCATGGCCTTGGAGGAATAGTACTTGATACCGACTGTATAGCTCCAGCTCGAAGCACTGATCGCATCATCGGTCAGCCAATAGGGACGCGTGATGTTTGCTGGCCCACCACGCTCATAATCACTGACGGTGGACGTGTCGCGGAATCCCACGTCAAAATGTTTGTGAGTCGTGACGACCTCTTTCTTCCACTCAACGGCGCGATTAAAGTAGTATGCGAGAAACTCCAACCGTTTCTTCTCAGCAACAGCACATGGGCCATCGAAGTCAGCACAGTAGCCAGGACTGTCGAGTGAGAAGTCGTTCCAGATGATGTCGGGCTGCACGTGGTCTAGCATCTCTCTATGCTTATCAAACCACAGCTGATCTGATTCCTCGCGGGATAGTTGCCCTAGTAATTTCTTCAAGCTCGTGTCGTTGGTCTTTGGTGCCCATTCATAGAAGCCGTTGTAGTTATAGGCTTGATGCATGGCCACCACGAGCTTCATACCATTCTTGCGAACGAGATCAGCCCATAGCTTGACCAAGTCTAGTTTGGGACCTCGTTTGACTGAGTTCCACTCATTGACCTTGCTATCCCACATGGAGTAGCCATCGTGATGTTCGCCAACTGGGCCAGCGAACTTTGCACCCGAAGCCTTGACAGCTTTGATGATAGCCTCGGGATCAAATTGGCCACCCTTCGAGCTAAGAACAGGCTTGAACTGGACAAATTTCCCTTTGAGATCATCAGCGCCGTTGATGAAATTCGCGTAGCCCCATTTCTCGGGTGGCCCGTAGGTCTTGGTATGGTGTTTGCGTTGGTTTGAGCCTGGCTCATACATGTTGCGTGGATACCACTCGCTGGCGTACTCAGGGGTTGTAAAGGCTCCCCAGTGCCAGTAAACACCGAACTTCGCATCGCGAAACCATTCAGGTGAGGCGTTGTGTTTGTCGGTGGACTCCCATGTGGCTTCGTATGGGCCTGAAGCTTGAGAAGCAGCGCCAATGGGAAACAGAACAGCTGCAACTACAGCCAATTTGGTAGATAGAGTCATCGTGAAGTTGTCCCTGTAGTTTTTACGAAAATATTACGAAGAAGTCTTGAACAAACAGTCAATGATTCTGACGATCGAGTGATCATGGCGCGCTCTTTTAAACTTCATTATTTAGCCATGAATATTTCATATGCACAGGCAAAACACATGATCAACAAACCCATTGCAACCTCGATATTGCAACATTGATGTTCACGGACATGAATTGTACAGCCGGACCGAAACGGGCCGTCATACGATGTCCGTGAACAGCGATCGGCATGTAGAAGATTCGTGCGGATATCATGCCCTGGCAATTTTGGGGGTCAGAGCAAGTCAACGAGCCACGTTGTATAGGCCCTTGGGGGTAATAAAGCTCCGACGGTAAATTAAAATGCGAGAATAAACTGGTATAAGATTGCACCTTAAATTTACCGTCGGAATTTTATTCCCTAAGATACACCAATTTTGGCTAAGTCTTCAGCTTTTTGGCTTCTCCTTGGCTAACGTGCTATTTACCCGGGATCGTCGTTCGACAATGCACAAAAGCCCTGCTGCATTTGCTGCCGTTACGACCTTGGACATACGGAGTGAGTATCATCCCCGGACCCCGCGCTACCCCGCAAACTACCCATGCTCAACATCGGAAGATTGAGTTATTTCTTTGACGTCACGATCAATGCCGAGCTGCGGACTTGTTCTCGACTTGCATGTGGACGACTTTGTTCGTAATTGTAGATTATCGAATAGGACAGTTCGACGAAATACGGCGAAGAGGACTTCACTAGCCATTGCTATCATCAAGTTTTGCTACTATCCATACGAAGAGAAACGTACATACCCATTCACAAACCCACGAGCAATGGAACACTGCTTGTCGGAAGAATCAATTGATCTCTAGCTAGTGTAGTAACACAAAATGTTTTGATGACACTAATCTTCCGTTTTTTACGCCTGTTTCCGGTATCTCTGCCATGACATCGACCTTCTCATACTCCAATCACTTCTCGATCAAGTCCGAAGTAAAGTACATACAGGGAGAAAGCTCCTCCGGCGCGACTACAAGCTAAATCTTGTCCATACCGAGATGTCCAGACCCTCGTTCATTCCTTCTTACATTCTCCTTTAGTTCTTGGCCTCATCCCATGGAAGAGTCCCAGCCTTTCCAGGGATAGAGTGACCCTCACGGTCCATGTAGACAGTCTTCTCGGAAGAGTGAAGGCGCCAGACCAGAACGCGGAAGCCCCAAGACTCGGGACCATTGAAGGTAGGCTTGAGCTCTTCGTGAAGAACAGACTCAGCAGCAAGACTTCCGGGCTCCTCGAACATGTCCTTGTTTTCCTGAATCATTTTGGTGAATTGACTGTCCTTCATGCAGATCATCTCGATGTCGCCCTCGGCAATGTTGGTTGACACAAGCTCAGCAGCAGCGCCAAAGACAAGGAAGGGAACCCACTTCCAGTCGGTGTATTCATCTACTTTGCCGTCGACAGGTTCGCGGTGGAGCAGGGAACGGATAAAGGGACTTCCAGGCTTGCGACTGTCGAAGATAGCCTTCTGAAGGAACTCGGTCGAGATGGAAAGAGTCGGGTGAGGGTTGGTGATGTTGAGAGGAGACTCGGGGTCAGCAGCATTGGTGTCCTCCGAAGCCTTCTTTTCCTTTCCAATATCGATAGTAGAACCGCGGATAGTCTCTTCATCCTCCCAGCCGTCTTCAGACATTCCAGTACCATCGTAAAGGTAAGATGCAGGGTCCGACTGGACAGCCTTGTGAACATGAAAGGTGGGAGTGAACTTGATACGAGCCATAGTAGAGGCGTTCGAGCAGACGGACTGCTCACTGTGCAGCGAGATAGAGGACTCGGTATCGGAGATGGGATCGGTCGGATAGACATGAACCAGGGCGTCATCGCCTGCATGCTCTGAGGCTGGATACTTTGTCATAGTGTAGGTGGACAAAGAGTTGGACTTGTTGTCTTCGTCATCAGTGTCGACGTCTTCTTCGTGAAGGCTAGCTTCAAGGGCCCATTCGAGAACAGACTTCTCTGTCTCTAGCTCTTTGAGACGAGCCTGCATCTCCTCACGACCCATGTTGGATGTGATGGGTAGGTGGACTATGGTGCTGGTCTTGTCGTCCTGATAAGGTGAAGGGGAGCGAGTTGCTTGCTTGTCTGTCTTGGGAGTTGTTTCGGGTTGCTCTTGGGATGTCGTCAAGATATTGAGGAGTTGTTGTCAAGGTTGCGGTAGTGGGAAAGGAGACGATGGATGAACGCTCCAGGTTCAGATGAAATTCACACCGAAGAGACTGAAGCTGATTGAATCGCATCTGCCACTGTCACTGGCATTGCTTTTCCCAACAGCACTTCCATTGGCACTGGCAACTCTCTGTTCTGTTATTTCTTGCTTGGCTAGCCACTACTCACTAGGTGTCCCACTTAATGTTCATAAGGTCTCACTCGGACACTGCTCGCCAGATGTTGACTCAGTTGGACTTGGCCCAGTCTTGAGTTCAATCTTGTGGAATTATTGTTCCAAAAGGCTTGCAGGTCCGTCTAAGCCTTTATAGCGCCGCTTATCTCTTCATTATCTGATCATTGAGTGCAAGTTTTCTCAGGATGCTCTTACGACTGTTCTCTCTTATACATCATATTGTTCGCAGCAATGGAAGGAGTAGTATTTCTTTAAGTTCACCCATTCTAGTATGTACAGTTGTTCTTGCCGTTCAATAAAATTGTCCTTGGCATTTTTCTCAAGCTGCCACCGAGTCCGACCCGATCTGAATTAAATTGTGATGACAATCAGAGTACTACGGTTATATGTATAAGTATTTGGGCTTATCAGTTCTGCTCACATGACTGAGGAATTGTTTGTGGGTATTTTAGATAACGAGCCTTAGATATATTCTTCAAGTCGACATCCTATTCCCTTCCTATGCTATGCAGATTTTCGCTCCAATAAATTGACAGCTATCTCTATGCATATGATCGTGATTACTTTTCAATTGCTGAAGTGATTGGTCTCCACCCTCACCGACAGAGTATCTTATGCCCACCAGTTGCTGCATGTTTATCAGTGCTTTGCCATAGATGGAAAGCAGTGCGGCTGACACAAGGCATTTTTCAATCTGGTCATCACCAATCAATAATTATGTGGCTTATGCATGACACGCTGGTCAATCAACTCTGCATGATAATCAAGGCAGAAGTGCAACTAAGATGTCTATGAGTGGCTAAGCCTCCACACTAGTGGAGGGAGGGGCCTCAGTGAGACTGCACCGTTAAGCAGTCAGCCCGCAGGAGGACGGAGGAAAGTGAAGTTCAAAAGGGAGCTGAAATCCCCGATCTTTCCACTAATTTTCTCTGGTTCCTTGAGTCGCGAGAGCTATTGTCCTAGAAATGGCTCACCACTCCCTTGACGCTGTTGCCCAGCTGGGTACAAGTCTCGCGAGTAAACTTAACTTGCACTCTGAAGGATGTCGCAAGTCTCGCCAGCGACTCCCAAAGCTGGTTTCTCTAGTCAACTCGACTGCTTCCACCATCCGTCAGATTGATGAACTGATCCAGAAGAGCGACAAGATCTTCACCGAAGCATGCGTGAAGGACATTCACTCACTTGCTGCCAAATGCAGGGCTATCTATGTCGGAGTTCTAGCTCTCATCGCTAAGAAGACACAAAGTGTCAGTGGAGACAAAGATGCAAAGACTTTGTCAGCTGAGCAGATCGAGGAGCTCTTGGCCTGTCTTGCCAGCATGAGTGTTTGGCGAACCGAAGCTTGGAACTGGCTGCAGCCGCGATTCAAGATTTGCCAGCAGGAGTTGAAGCAAGTCAAGTTTGAGCTTGTCCTGCGTTATCTCCTCGGAAGTATCGCTCGGCTCCAGATGGAGTCAGTAATATCTTTTCTCCCTCTAGAGTTCTGGTACTAACGTCGAGTCAGAACGATGATACGTTCCCCGGGCGCTTGGGAGAATGAAAACTCCCTTCGATGTTTTGCTGAGAACGTCGCTGAAAGACGCGTGATGTACTACAAGTCTTACAACAGAAGGCGAGCTGCCTGGAATAAGTCGCCTTCACCAAAGGCCTCGTTCGACGACGTCAGAAGCGTCTATTCAACATCAACGTCAGTATCTGCCCTTCCATTAGCGATAACATCTTACTGACTGTATATCCTGAATAGGACAAGTACCGCTGTCCTTTCTCCCCGCGTGACCGTAATCGACGGAGACAGCTTTGATGAGAAGGTCAAGACTGAAACCGATGCAACTGAGAAAGATTCTTCGGAAGTTATCGCTGAGAACACAATCCAGAACAAACAGCCCGATAATTCTTCACGAAAATGGTTCCAAAGTCTCTTCTCTTCCAGTCCCAAAGAGGATTGGAAGAATGAAGACATCATGGCTTTCGTCCTTGACATGAGTCACGCAAATAAGCTCATCACGAGACTCGAGCTAGATGACAAGGAACTCAAGGCCAACCTCTCCAAGCTAACCTCGAGCCGTCTCTGGAAGCGTCGCCCTAACCTTGTCGAGCAATACTCAGCACTCGATCAGAATGTTCGCCAGGATGTTGATAATGCTATCATTGTCGCAAAGCGCAAGAGCACCCGTGAGATGACTCTTGTCGCGATGGTGGCAAAGAAGTCAGACTCGCAAAAGGTAGCTGACAAAGGATCTGGGTTCCATTATGCTCCTGATCTTAATGTCACTCTCTACTTTAAGCTGGGTGTTGAGTTTGAGCCGATCTATTTGATTGATCAAGACAGAAGGCTTGAGTTACCTTATACATCTTGTGCTACTTACAAGGTATATGACCCAAATAAGAATGTCTTGATTGATCCAGAACTAATCTTAGATGGTAGATGATGAGAGATCTCATGACTCAAACCAACTGGGCCCCCGGCGTTACTCACCATATCATGGCTGGTCGCTACGATCTCTGCACCCAAGACGGTCTGGCAGTCATGCTTGGAACCTGGGACTCAGTCCGTCGTCCCGGCATGACACTGACCCTCAAGATCTGGCCACCTCCAGGTCCACCAGGTCCACCTCGGCCCAGAATGTATCCACCCCCGCCCATGGGCTACGTTCCGCCGGTCAAGAAATATCGCGAAGAGATGAGGGAGACCTATCATGAGATGGTCGAATTACTCGGCTTGACTGAAGGATGTGTCCCAGACCAGGAGACTGTCAAGTCTGGACTAGGAGATCTTCTACGTCTGTGGACTAATGCTGTTGATCCCCATACGGAGGATTGTTCGGACTGTGCATCGTTCATGATGAGTTACAGCTCTTCAAGCTCTGAGTACAGCGACTAAGATACGGGTGGCATTGGACGGGGAGGTTTCCTTTGTTGATTGCTTATGTTTACCTTGATGACCAAATTGATGATCTGATTTGCGAGAACTCTGTTGTTTGAAACGCCGCGGTATAACTGAACAGACGCCAAATGCACAATGCATGAGCGCAATGCATATTCAAGCTAAATGTCTTATTTGGGTCTACTAGATATGGAATATGTCAATGACACAGCTATTCTGTTCACTAATCTTACCTCATTCCTTCTAGAACAAAGGTATGCCACCAAACATTACGCGATTCAACTGAAACACCATAATCAGGTATAATGACACCTTTCCGTAAAACTTAAACCCGCATGAACCTTATCGGCCTACCCATCAATTAACGTCTCAAGAAATGGTGCAACATCAATATTCTACGTAATGAGCCGCTCTAGACCCCTGACCAACAACCACCAACAAATGAATGGCGAGACAATTCCAGGTGATTATTCGCCATCGTATCCACTGCATTCGCCCCTAACGAGCCCAGAAGCCGACAAGCGGAGGTTAGACTTTTTCTCTCGCCGCTAAACGCTCCACATCAGCTGTCCCCAAGCCCCATATTCTTCCCCATTCTCACTACGCTCTAGGGGACACCGCGCGCTAGCAGTGAAAACTTCGAATTGCGCAATCGGAGCCTTGTAAGAAAAGAAAAAAATTGGATAGTACCCGAGATTAAATAAAGAAACAAAAGATCGTGTGTTTCTTGGCGATGGAACATTTCTCCTCTCCACATTCTCTGCTTTGTTTGGTGATATCAATATGACGTCTCATAAGGGTCTTGACGTGGATGCTATTCAGGCTGCTCCGCCTATGGTGCAGAACCATGATACGGAAGATAAGAAGCCTGTTCTCAACACGGGAGGCCATGGGCCTACACAGCGAAGGCTGAAGGACTATCACATCACTTGGATTGGTCTTTGCAGTGGTATTGGTACGGGTCTGTTTATTGGAACTGGTTCTGCTTATGCCAGTGCTGGTCCTGCCGGTCTGCTTCTGGCGTATATCGTTGTTGGCGCTGTTCTTTGGTGTGTTATGCAGAGTATTTCTGAGCTCGCGACACTGGTAAGATCCCCTGGATATCTTCTGTCGTGATGGTGCTGACTGTAATAATAGTTTCCTACTGCTGGTTCATTCCCTCATTGGGCTACTCGCTTCATCGACCCTTCAGTCGGCTTTTCATTGGCCATCTCATACGGTTACTGCTATACCATTGCCATTGCCTCGGAATGCTCAGCCGCCGCCGTTCTCGTCAGCTACTGGACCGACCTCACTCCCGCCGTCGTCATCACCATCAGTCTGGTTCTCATCCTATGGATCAACTTGATGAGTGTGCGATTCTTCGGTGAGACTGAAGTCGTCACTGGTGCTATCAAGGTCCTCTGCTTCCTCGGTCTCGTCATTGTCGCGATTGTCATCACTGCTGGCGGTGGTCCCAATCACAAGTCCATTGGCTTCAAGTACTGGAACAACCCTGGTGCTTGGGTTGACTACAATGGCATTACCGGCTCAACTGGGCATTTCCTCGGCTTTCTCTCTGCCTTCGTCAACGCTTCTTTCTCTTTCGTTGGTGTTGAGACCGTTGTCATCACCGCCGCCGAGTCCGTCAACCCTCACAAGGCTATCCCCAAGGCCGCCAACCGCGTCACCTACCGAATCGGCTTCTTCTACATTCTCGGCGCGCTCTTGATTGGCATAATAGTCGATCCGAGAAACGCTGACCTTGTTTCTGGTTCTGGAAACGCCAAAAGCTCCCCATGGGTCATCGCCATCCAGACCGCTGGTATCAAGGTCCTCCCTTCCATCGTTAACGCCTGTATCCTGGTCTCTGCCTGGTCCGCTGGTAACTCTTACTGCTGGGTTGGCTCGCGTATGATCCTTGCCATGACTACCGATCGACAACTCCCTCAATTCTTCGCCCGCACCACCAAGAACGGTGTCCCTTACGTAGCAGTTATCACTGCCTGGTTGTTTGGACCCTTGGCCTATCTGAGTAAGTCGTTCCTGTCATACTGGGCTTTGAATCTCGTACTAACAATCACTAGGTCTTGGTTCTGGTGGCGCTGCTCAGGCTTTCTCTTGGCTTCTCAACCTCAGCACAGTCGCAGGCCTTATCGCATGGGGAACTCTCTGCTTTTGTTACCTCCGCTTCTATCGCGCCATGAAGGTCCAAGGTGTCGACCGCAACACCCTCCCCTGGAAGGCCCCTTGGCAACCCTACACTGCGTGGTTTGGTGGCATTGGCTCCATCGTCATCACCCTTGTCGCTGGATTCCCTGTCTTCCTCAAGGGTAACTGGAAGACTGCCGATTTCGTTGCCTCTTATGTTGGCATCCCCATCTTCATCGTTCCCATCATCGCATGGAAGCTTTATTACCGCACCAAGGTTCTGCGAGCTCATGAAATCGACTTGTGGTCCGGTCGTTTGTCCGACGATACCATCTCAGCCCATGACACCGAACGCGAACATGTTTAAGCGCTGTCCTCACGCGTCACGGATCTTCAAAAACTCTTGCATGGAATTGTGTTTCAAGGCCTTGCTGCATCACACTTATAGACAAAACTTAGAATTAATCACTCAACATTAGAAGCGTATATAGATAAGCGATATCAACCAAATAGAATTGGACTTTCTGGCTTGACAGCCTTGCACGGTTTCATGCCATCATGAAAAGCGAAGAGAATCTTAATCACGTATGTTCATATGGCGTTTGTTGCTGCGCGCCAGTGAACGATCAATCGAGCTCCAATCTACTGCCAAACAATTCCTTGGTCAAGATCGACCTGCTCTGGCGTCGTTGCAGTTGGACATAATATCACGATCCCATTCTCTTTATCCTCTTGGCCTGGAATCGGATGATCAATGTTTAGATCAGCCATCATCACTCCGACCTGAATGTTGTTAGCCAAAGCGCAAAGTCAGCGAAGTCAATGCCGCAACTTACCTTCCCAGCGGTCTCTTGATCAACACCAGACGCCCTCAGCGTCTGCGCTAGTCTAACAGCCAAAGACGCTGCAAACATGTTATTCTTCCCAACTTCGACCATAACAGTCATGAGAGCTGTAAAGTTGGCCTCGCTCTGAAGATCACCTGTATTGAGGAAGTCCGACAAGAAAAATGACGCCGCAATGAATGACGCAAACGAGACCAGCGGATTGCGGAACCTCGTGTTCAGATCCGTGACCAGCGCCACAGTGATCATGATTTGAACCGCCGAGTCCATCACTCTCGCTTTCGTAGTAGGTAGCGCAGCCATGTCCACCTGCGATCTTGTCAAGGCAGATTGATGAATGCATATCAAGGCCGTATGTAACTGGAGATTGATGAGTACAGCTTCAGGGCTTTCCATGTTCTCTGGACACCGGAGATCCAATGGCAATGTCGCAAACGCATTTGTGACTGCTTCATCGAGTTGTTGGAGTTGGTACCAGTCATTGTTATCCTCATCTTCTTCGACATTTCTGGAGAAGTTGAAGCACTCATTGAAGAGATGGACTGCGACTACTCTGCAAGCGCTTGTAGAGAGCTCATACATACCCTGTCCTAGGGCTTGTCTGAGAGTCAGTGTGGCTATTGGGGTATTCGATAATAATGCGTCGATGGATGACGGGAGTCGCGTTTGTATCTGGTTGGGTCAGATGCTAGGATCAAACATTTGGAAATTGGCTGTACTCACACTCCTCCAGTCCATCATGGTCGGCCATCCACCTGTGCTACTTGTGATACGATCAGTCGTGAAAATGACCCAGAAAGTCTTTCTGCGCTCCTCTTCCTCTGTGAAGTCCAACGCGATCGGGAGTGTCAGGCCCGCTGCATTCCTCCCGTCTAGTCGGTGCAGTCCGAGAATTTGGGCTAACCGGATAGCTCTGGCGATACTCATTGATGCCCGTGAGAACCATAGATGCTGCGCTTCGAAATGGCTTATGAGAACCCAAGCTTGGCAATGCGCCAGTGATATCTGGTCACTGTCGCTCTGCTTTTGGTCAACGCCATGCTGGACATGTCGTTCTCGGGATAACTCACCTTCATTTCATCGGCTTGGATGTATTGACGCGCGCGCACATAGAATACTTCAGCCATGGGCTTGTAAGTCGGCGATGCGCTTGCTCCAGCGGCCAGGATGGCATACTGCAGGCACATAGGCGGCTGCATATGAGCTGGCCTGTAGAGTGATGCGATGTACCTCTCGCCATGGATCATGAAAGAGTCGGACTGAAGTTTGGTAAAGTATATAGACGTCCTGGCATCCTTGATCAGCCATTCGTCGCCATTAGTCATTTGTGAGGCTTACAGTTCATCCACCAAATGGGGAGGCGGCAGGCCCTCGAATCGGCCAGTGTCAACAAGTTCTGTGCTGGTACTAAATGGCTGGAATTCCGGTGGGCTACTCTGAGCTTCTAGTCTGGCCTCCAAGTCTCCTGCAATCACTGTCAATGACCCAAGTCTCTGCGTGAAGCTGTCTCCACTTCCACTTACGGATGCGACTCTGCATGTCCCGAAGTCGCGGTCTGTTGGCGGGATTAATCACCGGCTTCTTCCTCGCCGAGGGATAATCGCAGACTTCGCCAATCTTGACGCATCGGCCACAGATTGGCAAGACCCTATTACATTTCAACTTGCGCACTCTACATCGTTGGCACGACCACGGCGACAGCGGGCCCAGGTCGGATTCCGAGCTTGAGGGCGCGTTTGGCGATTGGGAGTGAGAGTGAGAGTGAGAGGGTGACCCCTCAGACACGGACATGGTTTAGTGGCGTCGGCGGGGTACGTCTTGGCGGACAGGACCTGATAACGACGGCTTGTGCCTATAACAGGCGCTGAACTATAGGTAGCTGCAAGATCGAGATGGTACGGTCGGTCGAGACTGTGTTTGCTTTCGGGGGAAAGGATAATGAGTTTGTTTGATCAGGATACTTTGCTCTTTGCTTTCTGACTTGAGCTGCGGGGAGAATGTCAGCATGCCTTCCTGTTTTGGGTTACTCTGGATTCCTACGATGGTGTCTTTCTTATCTTATCTCCCCACGACCAAAGACTATGGTCAGGTCCATACTATAAGCTTAACCCAACCTCAAGAATCACCTCTACACTGGCATACATCATGAAAGATGTTTCTAATTATCACAGTCAATTAATTTTGCCTCCTATGACACTTCTACCCACCACTCGGCCTCCTCTCGCTATCGCCATTCATCAAGGTTCATCACCCAACACCCTATGGTTCAATGCACTGTCTTAGAACAGTTAAAGCCCAATAAACACTGCGTCACGAATAAGTTGGCGAGCAAAAGGTCTCAACTATAACCGTCCGTGCCCGCATCGGGACATCGCACATACTAGGACTTTAAGCATATCAAAAAGCTTCTAGACTACCGAAGATCGTCATCACTTTCCTTTACCAGTCACCAATCCCGATAAATAACGTCCCCCGATTCGCTGGTTCCCCAGCGCGTAGAGATGATCAGGAACCTTTGCACTGCCGGCCAAACTAACATCACAGCGATAATGCACCAAGCGACAGGGGTGTCGCCAAATGGAGCTGCCCCTTTGGGAAAGGCAAATGGGAGCTTCCGTGCTTGGATTGTTGTATCACATATATCACCTACCTTTTTTGAAGCTATCGTCCGCATGGCATCATTCTCAGAAGTTCTTCGAGATAGAGGGTCTGCTGATCGGACTATAGTATCAGGATATCTCACCTTGGCTAACTATAAATTCGAGGTCATGACCGCTCTCTGAATCCCATCACCCCGCACCTCAAATCATCCTTCTTCACTGACAAGATGCGGTCCTCTCTTCTGCTCGCTCTCCTCCCTCTGGCTGTTGCCACGGCTGTCCCTAGCTCCAAGAAGGTCGACTACAACGGCTTCAAGAGCCTGCGTGTCACTCTTCCCAAGGGCGCCAAGAATGCCGTAGCCGAGATCAACAAGCTCTCTGCTACCATCCTTAACCCCGGTGCCAAGGAGGAACTCGACATTGTTGTCTCTCCTGACAACATTGACGCCGTCACCAAGATTGCTTCCGACACCACTGTCCTCGTTGAGGATGTCGGTGCTGCTCTTGCTGAGGAGGAGACCTCCGAGATCTACGCTGGTGAGTATTCCAAGCAACGCATGAAACGCCAAGGAGCTAACATATGTGCAGTCCCCAGCGAAACTTGGTTCACCGCCTATCACAGCTACGCTGATCACCTCCAGTTCCTGAAGGACCTCCAGTCTAGCTTCCCTAGCCAGTCCGAGATTGTAACTCTTGGCAACTCTTTCCAGGGTCGTGCTCTCACTGGCATTCACATCTGGGGTAGCGGTGGCAAGGGCTCCAAGCCCGCCATTGTCTTTCACGGAACTGTTCACGCTCGCGAGTGGATTGCTACCATGGTATGTTAATCTCAATGTTCATATGATTGTAGCCATGACTAACCTTTTGTGTAGACTGCCGAGTACATGGCATACCAGCTCTTGACCAAGTACAGCAGCGACTCTGCTGTCAAGGCTATCGTCGACA
This sequence comes from Fusarium tupiense, assembly GCA_013364945.1. Classification (NCBI taxonomy): domain Eukaryota; kingdom Fungi; phylum Ascomycota; class Sordariomycetes; order Hypocreales; family Nectriaceae; genus Fusarium; species Fusarium tupiense. The sequence goes on from JABEEO010000030.1 coordinate 114,776, forward strand.
AGTTCGACTTCTACATCACCCCTGTTGTCAACCCCGATGGTAAGCCTCATCCGTCTCATCATCCACTAGCTCTACTAACCAAACATCTAGGTTTTGTTTACACTCAGACCACCAACCGTCTCTGGCGCAAGAACCGACAGACTGTCTCTGGAAACTCCTGTGTTGGCCGTGACATCAACCGCAACTGGCCTTACAAGTGGGAGCTTACCGGCGGTGCCTCTACTAACCCTTGTGACGAGACCTACAAGGGACAAGCCGCTGGTGACAGCCCTGAGCTCAAGGCTATCAAGGGCCAAATCGACTCTCTTGCTGCTGGCAAGGGCATTACTTTCTACGTCGACTTCCACTCATATGGACAGTACGTCCTCTGGCGTAAGTGCTCCCCAAAATCCCTTAGTCTTCTTGACCAATACTAATGATATTCCAGCCTACGGCTACGACTGCAGCTTCGTCGCCCCTGAGGAGGCCGCCCTTAAGACCGTTGGTACTCGCATCACCAACGCCATCCGCACCAACTCTGGACAGACTTATACTGCTGGTAACTCTTGCCGCGCTCTGTATGCCACCACTGGCGACAGTCTCGACTACATCCAGGGTGTTGCTAAGGCCAAGTACTCCTACACCATCGAGCTCCGTGACCGCGGTACCTATGGCTTCAGCTTGCCCGCCAGCCAGATCCAGGCTACTGTCCGCGAGACTTGGGCTGGTATCGTTGCTGGTCTGACTGGTCTGTAAATGGCCCACTGGGTCGACTTAGCGTTACACATTTATCACGATGGATGGTCATGATCGAAAAGGGCAGATTGTTACCTCAAATGGTTGAAGCGGATTGGTTGTCTTTATCTAAAGTACATATTACTCAGAATACATACATGGTTCGCAAAACACTGTCTCATAAACATCTAGGCTGCTTAAAAGTTGGTGAGTATACTCGAGAACTCGATTCCAACAGCTGCTTCTTTATTTCTTGGCAGGACTTCCATCGATGTTCACAGCCTGACCTTCGATGTCTGCGAACTTCTCTCCGAGTGCTGCCTGTTGCTCCGCAATCTCGTCTGCGGGGATCCTGTCGGGTGTACTGTTGACGAGCATAATCATGGGCAGAAGCGAAGCAGCTAGCAGACCAAAGGTCACACAGCTGAACTCCGTTAGTATTCTTGAAATTTATCGGCGGAGACTCAAATACTTACAATCCAATGAGAGGATCGCTCTTCGTCTGAGTGTTCATGCCATATGCGATAGCTTGGCCAATGGCCTCAAGACATCGGAACGCAGCTCCATTTCGAACGTTCTCTGAACAAAGCGTCAGTATTATGATGTCTCAGAATGCATGTTGTCTGAGTCCCACCTTGTGCATCGGTCGCGAACGATGACAGAAGCCAGTACATGTACGACTGAGACAGGGGTCCAGTAGTCTGCACAAAGAAGTACGGCAAGAAGGAAGTGGCGAAGAGGCTGTCATCCCAGTCAATAGCTCCTGGATCATTGCGATCAAATCGAGCTTGCATTATGATGGACCAGATATAAACACCGACGTTGAGAATGACAACAGTATAGAGGCCGATCTGGGCGCGGCGACGTTGTGTCAGTTTCTTAGCATCGAGAATGAAACCGAGGCCAAAGCAGCCAACACTTTATCCGCGTCAGTACTGCCAGATTTACTCTCATGAAAAACTTACATGCAGAAGAATGGCGAGATAAGCGATGAAAGAGCACGGGCACGAACGGTGAAGTGGATGCCGAGATAGGTAGACCAGGAGCCACTACATAAGTGTTAAATACTATTTCTCTTGTCTCATTGAGGCAATCTTACCTATAGAAGAAAGACCAGACTGCCCAGATCGACGACAGAATGATGAGTCGCGAGGTCATGGTCTTTGCGATGCGCTTAACCTCGAGCTTGGTGGAGAGTGTCTCAGTAGTCACGATCTTAGTACCGTCCGATCGAATAACATGCTCAAAGGGGGTGATCATGAAGGCAAATGGCAGACTAAATGACCAAGTCAGCGACGTCTTCAAGATGATTATACATAGTTCAACTCACGCTAAGCACTCAATAATGAGAAAGGCAATGTAAGTGTCGGGGGTGACTCCCCCACTAACACCTTTCTCATGGTTCTTCGATAAACTAAGAATGAGATGTCAGCAAGCTTCATAGCCGGACACCGAGTATATTTACTTGATCGCGCCGCCAACTAGCTGGCCAAGGTTTCGCGACACAATCCAGAGTGCCAGGTATTTACCACGGGCTCCTGAAGGGGCGAGGGTCATGATGGCACCAGCTTCAGCGACATACCAACAGCCCGTACCGATACCACCAATTGCGCCACTGAGGATGAGATACTATGTGCGGTCAGCTATCTAGAGATTCATGCACGGCGGGGTACTAACCCATTGATTACCGAACTTGCTGTTGCAGTAGTATGCGGAACCCTGGATAGGGAAACTCATGGAGCCAATCACCAAAGCCCATTTGACTCCGATCTTGTTCACGATAGGGCCTCCCATGAAGCAGGCTGGGCAGTTGTGTTAGTTTCGTCCCAATGACGTCCGGTGGGGACATACTGAAGGCGAGGGCAGCATATCGAAGGGCCGTTGAGATGTTGGAGACCTGGGGAGTTGCGAGACCACCGCCACCGAGGCCTGTAAGAAGTCAGTAACAGTACGTTGAAGCCTCGACTACAGTGACTGACCAGCGATGGCATCAGACATGGCCGGACCACAGAAAGCCTGAATGCTCAGAAGAATCATCTGGGTCAAACTGTGATGCCATATGTATTTCCACCCTGGGACATGTCTTGTTGTGTTCATATCAGCGGCTCGCACCGAAGGCTGAGGTGATGAAACCCTGTCAGAGGGAGAAACAGTCTTGTTGTCGGCCATTGCAGATGAGTTGAATCGCCGGATGGATGGAAGAAGGTCAGTCTTGATGGCGACGAGTGACTGACTTATATATGCCGATCCCAGGACTAACAACCCCCCTCCTACCGCTATCGCAGCTTCCCCACGGGGTAGGTCATTTTCCTCCGCTTGATGTGACCGTGAAGGTCCAAGCGAAGACAATCAAGGTTTGTATCTTGAGCCAATCGGTGCTTGGCCGAGGCTTGTTTATCCGACCTCAACGCGGCTTTTACCCGCTTTTTATCATGTCTTTATCTCTTATCGGATAAGTTCCAAAGCCCTAGATGTTGCGATAAAAGGAGGGAAGGTCCAAGCGAGAGTGCCGGCGATAACATCATGATGGCTATAGGACTACACAAGACCTAGAAGGAAAGCTTGCACTAGGCTTTGGTTAGTCTCCTCTCGGTTGCAGGAACCGGCTCAATGGGACGGACCTAATCGTCCTTGAATTGCTACTCACAGCTGTTGGCGTTTATCTAGGCCATACCAAGCTCAACTCTCGTTATTAGCACGAGCGCATGAGTAAAAATTTTCGCTTGGACTTTCAATATGGTTATAGCCAATAAGGAGAAATGTGTTAATCTAGGGTGTATCATCTCTCAACGTAATCAAATCATCATTGAGCACAACGCTCTAATTCACCGTTCACGGTTGTTGATCCGGTTCGAGTTAAGCTTACCCTGAAGGTTAGCGATTAGGGTCCCGCTCCCTTATTGCAAACAAAGCTGACTAACTCGGCATAGCCATGCACCATTTAGTGGCTTAACAATTTGGTGCGGGTCGCACATGTAACTATGTTACTGGTATAACATGTTACCCAAACACTTCCAATTACTTGGACTACACACTTTGTGTTATGGATGATGCTCGCCCTGGCAACAGAATGCAAAAAGTCAAGTCCAACAGCCAAATGCGATTGACAAACCATTTCACCAATAAAAATGCAAAAATGAATCCCCGAAACCTGGATCGAANNCCAGCTGAGCTATTCGGGGATGATCTCCGAATCCGGAGGAATAGCTATTGGTGCGGAGAGAGAGACGCAACTTTTAACTCAAGTACCCGATCTCATTCCTCGTCTCCAAGCAGAGCATTATTCAGACAGGGCTGATGCGATCAATCAACGCGTACAGAATCGTAGTCTCGACCCTACATCCTTCTCCCATTCTTGCCGCGCGCCTGAAGCCTGGTCGGAGGCAATTTTCTATGTCAAATGACTCGACGCCAGTTATATTGTGCTGTTCGATCATTTCATACGCCAAGCGACAGACGGTTGTCGATTCACCAGCCGCGACTGGGGGTAGTTGATCATCGTTATCATAATGCTGAACCGTAGAAAACATAGTAGATGCCAGGACATCAGTTGATGGTATCTCGAAAAATGATGCGACAGCATTTTTATCCAGATCCTGTGGTCTCGAACGCTCATCGAGGGTTGTGAGGATGGTATAGCACGTCGGTGCATCACAGCCACTATTGGATGACCCAAGCCAGACTGGAAGCTCGCTTCGCTCAGAGACAAACAAGAATTGATTCGCAGTAATAAAAGATTCAAGCTCATGGATGCGCACCTGTGCCGCCTGCAACTCTTGCTGCGTCGCGCTCAACTGAGCCTCAAGAGACTCAGTTCGGGCTTTGACTCGCGCACGATGACGACGTTGATTATCGCGGACCCGAGTGGGGTTGGGGTTCAGCGTCCATTTTGTCACGTTTGGGGTTTTGTCTGGGGATTTCATGATGCAAAACAGCGAATGTATCTCAGAGAATGATTCTGGCTAATTGTAGAGGTGGCGGTTTATCGTGGTGACATATCGATTCATTGCCCCAAGCGGTTATACACGGTGACATATCGAAGAATTTCCTCTTCTGGCACGATTAATGCCGCCTCTGATATCTTTGATTGGATCAATCTTGCTGAATCATCAAACCTCCTGGGTACTCCAACTGACAGCGTGTTGACCGACCTTATAAAGGGCAGGCTTGGTCTCTCATACCGAAGACTTTCCTCCAAGTTTCATTTTATTAATCCCTCGAAATACCGTCAAGGAATACAAGACCTGGTGCCATGAAAAATCAAGATATTTATACCCAAGTTGGTGAGCGATACGGAAGTGCAGCAAAAGGGTCCAACGCAACGTACAGCACCAATGTCGCGAAAGCCTTTGGCTATTCAAACGAGGACCTCGACTCTATCCCCAAGGATGCTAACTTGGGGCTCAGCTGCGGCACGCCTTTGGCCATGGCTTCACTGAAGGAAGTAGGTCCCGTGTCTGCATGCTGCAGTAGATAGCGCTGACACTTTTAGGGCGAGATCGTCGTCGATCTGGGAAGCGGTACTGGACTAGATGTCTTCCTCTCCTCCAGTAAAGTCGGCTCAACGGGTAAGGCTATTGGTGTTGACATGAACAAGGTGAGTAGTATGATTAAACTGTCCTCAATTCTGACTCGGAGTAGAACATGCTTGCCAAAGCCAGAAAGCTCAAGGACGACCGATTTATGAAAAACGTTGAATTCATTGAGTCTCGTATCACCGATATAGCCTTGGAAGATAGTATCGCCGATTGCATCATCTCCAATTGTGTAGTCAATCTGGTACCGCATGATGAGAAACAAAAAGCTTTCAACGAAATGTACCGTCTGCTCAAGCCCGGAGGACGAGTCGCCATATCCGATATCTTGGCGAAGAAGCCACTATCTGATGATATCAGAAACAGCATGGCTCTTTACGTCGGATGTATCGCTGGAGCAAGCCAAGTCGTGGAGTATGAAGAGTACCTGAAACGTGCAGGTTTCACTGGTGAGTAGTTCTATACTTATGAGTAGCTTCAGCTGACCTGATGGATATGTAGATATTCTCATCACTGATACGAATAGTGACCTGAATGTATACCTTGATGCGTCATCTGATGCTGCAGCAGGCGGATGCTGCTCTGTTCCAGAGAACATGACTGTTGATCTCAAGGGACAAGATCTCAACCAATGGGCCGGTATGTAAGATCTGATAAACTGAATATGATGCAACGCTGACATTGGAGTTGGAGGATCCTTCAAGATATATGCTATGAAGTAGAGGTCTTGGCCAGGAGACAGAGCTTCAAACCATGAAAGACCACCACAAAACCATAAAGGCTATATGATACGTCTGGGAAGGTTGAATTATCATTATTGAAAGTTATTTTAATCATTGAGTTGCTGGCGAGATCCATCCCATCTCCTCTGAAAGTCTCAAAATCCAAGACTTATGCTCTTCATCAAGGTGCAAGTGAATCTTTCTCATCATACAATCCGCCCACCCTTTCAACCACCACTGTGTCTCTGCTCTCCTAACCATAAGACAGAAATGGGCCAGCACCGCCCAAGTCTCCTGATCCCGTGCTTTGACAAGAGGTAAAAATCCATCGATACCTGCGTATAGCCAAAAGAACAAATCAGTGCTCTCCCAGTTGGGAGTGTCACAAGCTGCAGATCGCAAACTGTCAATCCTCTCGATCAAAACATTCAACTTCTCGCCCTCTGGAACGCAGCTTCTTATCCTCTCTTCTAGCTGGCAAAGTAACTCGTCCCTTCGATCATAGGAGGGATCAAAGACACTGTGTAACGCCCATCTTTGGCGGCTGAATGAGAACAAAGCTGCCAAGCAGCTTTCTGAGCACTCTTGTTCAAAGGTCGTTTGAAGCTTAGCTGTGCCTTGTATGAGATATATCCAATCTTCAAAATCGCCTTCACCTGCTGGTATCCCATCTTGTTGCGACCGTTTTGGCGTAGCCATTGCTGGTCACCATCAGTATACAAGGCTGGGCTGAATTAGGATACGGGAGGTATTACCGATGACAATAGTTAGACAAGAAAATATGAATAGGCCATCAGCATTCTCAGGATTTAGCTCTTTCAAGAGCCCCATTGCTTGCTGCGAAGATTCCTGATGAAGAGTCAGGGCCGTTGCAAGATGTTCGTGCCGCTGGTCGGGCCTGTGGTAAGCAAGGTGCAATGCTGCCAGCGCAAGTACCTCGCCCATCAAGTAGCTGTTATGTATCGCCAACCGCGGAACTGTTATCCTCCAAAAGTCTTGCAGTGCCGGAAATATTGACAGGGTTGAGTACGTTGAAGTCGTGTAAGTGTGAAATAATTCAAGATCCCTGAGGTTGATACCGCCAGTGCTGCTTATCGCCGGCTTGGGAGAGCCTGATCTCCTGACATACGTCTTCTTTGGTGGAGGTGGTAAATATCTGCATTCTTCTTGCAATCTACTGCAATTGAAGCACGCAGGTCGCTGCTCATCGCACTACTGCCATGTCAGAATATGGTATGTCGGTTGCCAAGCCAAATACTGACTTTGACCTTTCTCTTCTTGCATTGCTGGCAGCCTTTGCGTGACTTTGTATGCGAAACCCTCGTCGGTCTCCTTACAATCTGGACAGTGTCAATCGGAGAAGCCCCCTCAGTATACACAGAGGATACAGGGCTGTTGAGAAATCTGGCCTCGGTGTTGTCCATCGTTGAACGAGAAGCAGCGACTTCCCTCGGCGCTAAGTATATGGAGTCTCGTTGGATGCCGGCGTGTGGCTATATAATAGAGTGGAATTCAAGGGGTTGTTATCAGGATCGAATCAAGGGACCCGAAAAATCATCTCATTCCCCCGTATTTCGATCATGCTAAGTGGCAGCAAAGGTCCTGAAGTGGCTTGCGGGACATCTAGCGAGCCGGCTTTCGTTATCAGAGCGAAGTAGAGAGCGAGGTTAAACGAGCGTTAAACGAGCATGACACAGACCGTGTCAAAACATAACATCGAAGTTCCGCCAGCCGCCGCACTAATGATTCAGGGTCAACCGACCGTTTGACCCTGCATTGATTCAGTAATTCTTCGTTTACTCGTTTAAGGTACCCTCAAGTCTAATAATAATTAAAGCCCGGTAAGGCAGACTCGCTCATCGTCTAGTGGGCGATTCAGTGAATGGATACCCTTAATTTGTCCTCCGGCTTGGCCGCATGGCAGTGCTTTTGTCTCCCTTAAATTCTCTGACAGTTTTAGTGTCAAGCCCAGTATAAAGACTTTCGTTGTCCAAGACCATCACTTCAATTCAGACCATCATTCATTAGCCTCACTTTACTAGTTCCTTTTCATTCTCATCACATCTTCTTTCCTTTGACGTCGTTCTTTTACGCATTTTCATAACTTCATTCCTTACTTTTCTACTTTTGTAATCGGAAATACAGTCTTTGAAAATGAACATGTTTACACGTTCTGATGATGGAGCGGAGGAGTTCAAACTCTATCATTATGACCCAACAGTGGCTGGTGCTGTTATTTTCACCATCCTCTTTCTAGCCACGACTCTCCTCCACTCATGGCAACTCGTTCGAGGGCGATCTTGGTTCGTGATTCCACTGACAATTGGTGGTTTCTGTAAGTTTATCTCCTCTCTCAACCGCACCGCTGAGTCTAACATTTTACCTCTTCTTCAAGTCCAGGTTGTTGGATACGCCGCGCGAGCAAAGTCTGGCAACGAGAGTCCCAATTGGACCCTCGGCCCTTATATCATACAAAGCATTCTCCTCCTCGTCGCTCCTGCGCTTTATGCTGCAACGATTTATATGGAGCTTGGCAGAATTGTTCTGATGATAGACGGCGAGGGCCGCGTTTTGATCTCCAAGAAGTGGATGACCAAGATCTTTGTTACTGGAGATGTCTTGTCATTTATCCTGCAGGCAGGAGGTAAGTCGTTGTACCATGATCACCCAAACATTCAGATGCTAATTAGTCGATCAAGGTGGTGGCTATCAGTCGTCTGGCACAATCGAGGCTCTCAAAGCCGGAGCTAAGATCATCATCGGCGGTCTCTTCGTCCAACTCATCTTCTTCGGCGTTTTCATTGTTATTGCGATCGCCTTCCATCGTGCAATCAGCGCTAACCCAACTGCCCGCTCCTCAAGCGGTCTTCCTTGGCAGAAGCACATGCTTGCTCTGTACGTCGGAAGTTTCCTCATCATGGTGCGATCTCTCTTCAGAGCCGTCGAATATCTGCAGGGCTTCGACGGTTTTCTACTAAAGCACGAGGTATACATCTATATTTTTGATGCCTGTCTCATGTTCTTTGTCATGGTCTTGTTCAACTGGTTCCATCCATCTGAGATCACCGAGATCTTGAACGGAAGGGGTGCTGGTAAAAGCTACAGCATGCATGCATTTACCGAGGTTTAGGCATGGTGAGAATTTGGGTCTGGAGCAGGATAGTTGTATCAACCAGAGACTACTTTGGGAGGGACACAGAATGTATTAGAGTATATCATGAAGGACAACGAGATAAACCTGGACGGAAGAATTAGACTAGAGTACTTGTGGCTTAGTTTTATATCATCAAATCATTACTATTGTAACATTGACACCGACGGCTCAATCCTCCATATCTCCTGCTCTTAGACCAACTACCGCAAGTGGCCATGATATCCAATGTTCCCAATAAGAGCCAAGCAAGTCATGCACTACCCCTACAATGTCGTATCCCCAACCCTCCATAAACCAAGAATCATTGAGGGAGTGCAGCAGGGCACCGTAAAAAGCATATAAAATGAGTGCCGGAGGTTGTCTCTGATGCAACAGAGAAAAGTACCGCTCTGATGCGAATGGCACGAACAAGAAAGCCCCCTGCCAGGCCCTATTGGTCACCGAACTCCCAGGGGGTTCAGCATCCATGGTTGAAAACTGTGCCATGAACATCCTGATCCTCCTAAGAACGTACAGAATGTCTTCATAGGTTGATGCATCTGGATTATGCTCCCAGATTTCCCTCAAGCGACGGAAGCGCTTGTCATCGGGATCCTCTATCAAATCAGGGTCGATATCGTCCCAATTGCCAATATTCAGGAGACCTGTCAACTGACCTGCCGCCAGGACTTCGAAATAAGGCATTAGTACTACCTGGATACCCCGAAGCATGGGAATCCATCCCGCCCCCAAGATGCGATCTTTACGACCTCCCCCGGTAGACTCGTCCCAGAACTCCTCTCCCAATCGACCTGAAGCCGCAAACACGTACAGAAGGTTGAGCGACGACCAGACGAATAACCCGTCAGCAATCTCCTCGTTCGACTGCGAAATGGCCTCGTTGAAACCCTGTAGACCTTGGCTGTGGTATCGCGCTGCTTCTGCCGTATACCTCAGCTTGTGCTGGGGCTCAAGGTATGCGATGTGGAGTGCAGTCAGGCCTAGGAGAGCTTGCATCACGAACGGATGCTCAAATGCGATCTTGGGGAATATGACCTGGCAGATAACCGATAAAGCCGAGTTCTTGTAAACATCAAGACTCGTTGAGACTGTCCAATGGTGAAGTAGAGCCATGTCCTCCGTTCTATAAGTAATGGTTGGTCTGTCGTGTTGCTGTACCCCAAGAACTGACTGATATGCATTTGAGACCAGACCTGGAACAGGTGCGATCCTCTGCGTTTGAGTCCTCGGTGGCTGTGACGAAGTCGACTCTGGAGACGTTTCGTCGCCATGCTGTGTAGATGGTGATGGGAATACTATCCCTTGAAACGAAGGGTATTCACACTCAACTCCGCGACGACGACAAGCACGGCATTCTGGCCGCTCCTCAGTGCACTGCAGCATCAATCAGTTCCAGAATTGGATTGACAGTGGCACCGCCACATTCAAGCCACGCAGGCACGCACCTTGACGCGCCGTCTTCTGCAGTCGAGACAGCCTGTCTTTGCTTTCTTGTGTGGCCTTCTGGGCTTCGATCCACTCCTCACAGTAACGACGTCATGAACCTCGGCGTCCATGGCGACCAATAGGAGCACAGCGAGGCAAGGCTGGAAGCTGAACGAGATTGTCCAGTTCAGATTTAAGATTTCGGATATCGTTTGTGTAGGTAAACGAAGGGGGAAAAGAAAAATCTGTTGGCGACGGATAGAACGAAGGTACTGTACGATTACTGTACAGAGCCGAGATTGAAGACCAAGGACTTGAACGAGGTTTAAACGAGACCTAAACGAAGACGAGGACTTGAACGAGGTGCCTAGCTTATGAAATTTCTGCTGATTGGAGACCAAGGTGAGACTGCTCCACTGACTTGACCAAGAACGGTTACTATCAGGAATCACCGAACACATCAAGTCCGCTTCTCCTCTGCCATGACATTCCCGCCCGAGGCCAAAGCGCAAAGAATGAATCGCATAAATTAAGTTTCGAAGGAGATCTGACTCTTTGAAATGAATCGTGTTGAAACTCAACCGTAATACGAAAAAGACATCCCCCTCCCAGTCTCAGGAGCAAAAGATGATGCGACATTGGCAAATACGCCTGGGCACGGATATGAAACCATATCAGATAACAAAGAGATAGTCAACAGTTCTTTCCCTTTATCCATGTATTTTCGGAGATACAAGTCAAATCCGCTGGATTGAGGCTCAGCCCTGTCAAAAGTGGCCAAGGATGAATTCGCTCTCGTTTATGCTCCGACCTCGTTAAGCTCGTTCCCGATACGCGCCTCCCTACTCATGCATTCCGCGCAAGCCTATCCGTACTGCGGCTCGGCATAGCCTAGTGTCCCCAGCTTTTAGTATGTATATAGTTTTAGAGCGCTCCCTTCCTGACATGAATCTCCATCCATTGGGTCTTTAATCTGTAAACCGTTTACTTCCTTTCCTTTCTCCTCACCATGTCCTCCGCCGACTCAGGCTTCGACTTCAAGCTTTATCGCTATGATCCTTCTCTCCCAGCAGCGGTTGTCAGTACGGTTGTCTTCGCTGTTCTTTCGGTGCTACACACTTGGAGATTGATTCGAGTTCGCGCTTATTACTTTACGCCTTTTGTCATTGGCGGTTTTTGTATGTTTACTATCTCTCTAGACTATCCTGTTGACATCGCTAATCTTTTCTTCAGTCGAGACTATCGGATATGCTGGAAGAATATGGAGTCACTTTGACAAGCTCTCTGTCGGTGCCTTTGTGCTACAAGCCATTCCTATCCTCGTCGCACCCGCACTTTTCGCCGCCTCGATTTACATGATTCTCGGTCGCCTGATTCGAACCGTCGGAGCTGCCCACCTATCTCTTGTACCTGTCAAGTGGGTGACACGCATTTTCGTCACCGGTGACGTTATCGCATTCAGTCTACAGGCCGGCGGCGGAGGTATTCAGTCAGCCGGTACCTTGGATCTCTACAACCTGGGCGAGAAGATCATCATCGCCGGTCTATTCGTCCAAATTGTCGTCTTTGGCTTCTTCGTCGTCACCTCGATCCTCTTCCATACCCGACTACTCAAATCCCCGACACACGAGTCACGACGAGGCGACGTACCCTGGGCGAGATATCTCTACGTTCTTTACGCCACGAGTTTCCTTATTCTTGTCCGAAGTATCTTCAGGGTGGTGGAGTACCTCCAAGGAAACGACGGATACTTGATCTCTCATGAGTTCTACTTATATGTCTTCGATGCCATTCTGATGGCTCTGGTTATGCTTATTTTCATGATTTGGTATGTTAAGCATTTGCAGAAGGAGAGCAAGCCGTCAGATATCGAGGACAGGGAACTCTCTTCGTATGAGAGCCCCGAGGAGTACCGACACAGGAAGTAAGGGTAAAAGCATGCGACGGATAGACTGGTTTCATTTTTTAGCGTATGAATTATGTTGTCCCATTACATAGAACGAATGTCATTAATTGGTACATTTAGAACGCTCACTGGTGCTCCCCATCTGTGACCGTATGGCGAGCAAGCGGCGGTAGTGCATTATTAGATCTTAAATAGAGTAGTAGACACGCTTAAACCCTTGCTGAGTGTGATGTAAGAGAGCTCTTCTCTGATGAGACATTACCATATTACATAAAAAAGTTCAATTGACGCGACCCCAGTTGTAGGCGATGTCGATCTTGCTGCAACCCCTCTTTCACTCTGGGATTGCCCATTGAGCTTACGGAGTACCCGCGGGCCATCGGCTATCGGAGACAACCCAAATTATGATGCCTCATTTCCAGCCCAAGCAAGATCAGAGTCGTATGTAAACTTGCAAACTCAAAACTCAATTCGCCGAAATTGTTCAAAGCCCACGTGCTCCCCCGAAGCAATTGATGCCCCGATAATTAAACGTGACGATTCCCGAAAATGCCATGGCCACACAAACATTGGCGTTCTCGGCGCGTGATTAATCTCTCGTCTGCCATTGGACGTCATCATGTCTTGGTACGATCTCAATGTAGCTAGAGGCGGAATTACCAGGTTTTTCAGAAGGTTACCTGCCTGTAACTCAACACTGACCATGCTCTATTCGTCCAGGATCATCGGGTCTCTGAGATAAAGCCCACGCGACTTTCTTTTCTCATCATCGTCTTGCGCTTTTTATTATACCTCTTCTTAATTATTCAGTTCTTCAGCCAAGTTCGCAATAATGTCTTCGGTGAAAAAGAGCCAGGATGTGGAGGAGCAGAACGGACCCAACTATGGGACTGTCGATGTCAAGGTTGGCACTCAACAGGATCTCCTTGACTTGCAAGATCTCGACCCTGCTTTCAATCAGAAAATGAGACTCGTCAACGACGTGAGAATCATCACCAAACTACCACGAACAATGAGAAGCTGACTCGAACCAGGCTATTGACGAAATTGGTTGGACGCCATATCACCTCAAGTTATTCTTCTTAAACGGCTTCGGGTATGATCTTTTGGAGAAGCACGACTTGCTTTCAATCACCCTTCCAATTAAGACATCCGCTGACGGCTGACCATTATTTCTCTAAAGCTATGCTGTTGATTCAATGATCCTTCTTTTCCAGTCCATCATTGCGACACAATCCTTCCGTGAATTCGGAGAAAAGGGCTATGCCAACGCCATGACCATCGCAGCATATGTCGGCATGCTGACAGGCGCTCTCTTCTGGGGGTTTGGCGCCGACATCATAGGGAGAAAATATGCCTTCAACATCACCCTCTTCCTCTGTGCGGTCAGCTGCATTATCGCTGGCGGAATGCCAAACTGGCCATCCCTTGGGTTTTTCGTTGCGCTCCTTAGTTTTGGCGCCGGCGGCAACCTCGTCATGGATACAGCTGTTTTTCTGGAGTATCTTCCAAGCAACAAGCAATGGCTTCTAACTCTCATGGCATGTTGGTGGGGTTTGGGGCAGGCTGTTGCAGGTTTCATCGCTTGGGGATTCATGGTTCCCGATCGATGGAACTGCGTTGATGTCGAGACCTGTACGAGAGGGAACAATATGGGTTGGCGATATGTCATGTTCACGGGCGGCGCTCTCGTCTTCTTCCTATCGCTTCTTCGAGTCACCGTCATCAGACTTCGCGAAACACCCAAGTACCTCCTCGGTGTTGGAAAGGAGGAAGAACTGATTGAGACATTCCAGTACCTGGCTACCAAGTACAATCGTACTTGCTCTCTTACTTTGCAGGATCTCGCTGCCTGCGGAACTATAACTTCAGCTCACAGCAAGAACCGGTTCTCAATAAGCGAGACGATGATCCACATCCGAGGTCTGTTCGGCACCAAGAAGATGACCATCTCAACTGCCAGCATCTTTCTGTCCTGGACACTGATCGGTCTTGCGTATCCTCTGTTCTACGTCTTCCTTCCGTGAGTTATCATCTTGATTCATGCACTTGAAACATCTCCCCTATCGCCATCAAAAGGGTATTAACATTATCGTAGGTCGTATCTGGCAAGCAGAGGCGCAGTCTTCAACCGCTCAAAGTTCGAAATCTGGCGCAACTATGCTCTGACAAACATCAGCGGTATCCCAGGTCCCGTTGTCGCTGGCTTCATGTGCAACACCAAGCTTGGCCGCAAGTATACCATGGTCATCGGCGCTTTGATAAGTATGGCTTTCTTCTTCGCCTACACGTCTGTGAAGACTTCTGTGCAGGACATCACGTTCACCTGCCTGATCGCATTCTGCATCAACATCTACTACGGCACTCTCTATGCCTACACCCCCGAGGTCTTGCCAAGTGCTCATCGTGCTACTGGAAGTGCTATTGCTGTCGCGTGCAATCGAGTGATGGGAATCGTATCAGCTGTTGTCGCGAGTGAAGCTAACACCGATACACCGGCTCCTTTGTATGTGTGTGCTGCGTTGTTTCTTGCGATGGCAGCCGTCTCGGCTTCATTCCCATTTGAACCATATGGACATCGAAGCTCATAGAAAATTGCCTTCCTCATGTCGCAAACGGCAGACAATGTGATGAGAAACGCAACAGTCTGCTTCGAGCTTCATCATGGCAAAACAGTAACTGGATGCTATGCAGGTAAGTCACTCCTCGGGTGAGGAGGCGCATCGTGACTGACATCTACAAAGAACACTTGAAATGAGGCCGATGAATGCTACAACCTCGCAGTGGAGGTTACTACGCTATCGTTAGAAATACTATAGAGCTGAGCAATGAAATGATATGACCACAAGCGTAGTAGTACTTGTAACTACTTTAAAGGTAGTCAACAACCATTTGCCAATGGCAACGTTGGTTCAATAGGAGACAGTCAACTTCGAAGCTTGCTTTTCCATAGAAGTAAAGCAGTATTGTCAGTAACCAATTGCCGAGAATGAGACTGAAGAGCCTTATGGTGTCGGATGATCATCCTAGGTATGTCATGCTTAGTATCACAAACGAATAACAACGTTCCAACATCTCGTCTTAAGACTGGATTTTCACAGGAAAGCAATAACCTCTGGTGATAAGGCGGTCTATTCATCCAATATTTGTGAATCATGGCTGTTTTCACGAATTCGATCCACCCTCACATTTGTTGCGCCCTCAAAGAGTGCGCTCTTTCATCTCTTCTCTCCATGGCACAGGCTTTAGCGCATTGGCATCGCATCCTTCTCTCCTTAATCACCCCTTATCCCATCGACCGTCCCATTCCAACTTTTGCAACTCACTTTCAGCCCCTGCAGACGGTGTGTCCCCCAGCCAAACCACTCATTCTAAGTTTCTCAACTAACAGAACTTCAGTCCCCGTATCAGTTATCAAAGACAGGGACTTCAACCCATCCATCAAAGTCTACACTTCCAAAGAAAAACGTCAATCACCTTGAGTGACACATCATGTCTTCAGCCATGTCGGAAAAGTCGAGCTCTCGATCGAAGCGCAACTCCCCGAAACGCAGCCTTGCGTCTAGCTCAGCAACGAGCGATGCGAAACGCCGCAAGAGCGAGCACGTCAAGAAATTCACCGAGATGAAACTCGACGACGTCGAGCAGATCTTTCAGAAGTCCCGAGACGCTCTCAGCAAAGCAGAGGAACTGTACCAGGACGCCGAAAAAGCGCGCACCGAGAAGTTAGAGACCTACATGGATGCCACAAAGGCCATGACGGGTGCGCACCAGACACTCTCCAGCGCGATGATCCGAAAGGCCAATACAACGAAGGACGTTGCCCGACTGGAGATGATTAAGGACGCACGGGAGGCGATTGAAAAACGGGACAGCCTCCAAGTTCAAGTCGAGAAGCAGAAAAAGGAACTATTTGCGATCGAAACCAAGCTGTTGATGTGGGACAACATCGACAACATCGCCAGCATGGCGGTGGAGAACCTTAGGGAGGACGATCTAGAGCATCTTTTCCAGTTTCAGGGGTAGAGATTGCTAGCAAAACGTGGTATCAGCTGAATCGCGGGGACTACCTCAGCTACCGACTTCATTTTTTGTTTTTGGGTGCACTGCAGCGACAAGACGAATTATTATTGCACGATCTTCGGTCTTTGGTCGGGAAATTTGTTACAATACATTGCTTAAAGGGTACCTAGCGTTTTAATACAGGTCAGGCCATGCTCTCATGGTAGGCAATAAACAAGAACCGACGGGATCGTTGTGTCATCTGATGTCGCCCCAAATGACAAGGCGTAGGGTATTTAGCGGGTGCTGGTAGTGCGCTGGGCTGTGCTTTGTGGACACTTCGGCTAGGCAGTCAGCCCCGGAAGTTGTAATACACCGCTATGGAGAAGTTGATCAAACACTTGTTGGGAAACTGCCTTTCCAACGGGACGACTATTTTGTTGGATAAAAGTAATGTTAAAGACGAAACAATTCAATCGGGTTATAGTCCGCCTTGTACCAGTTTCAATCCAGTATTTCATCGTTGTTTTGCGTCAAACGGTGGCGGAGCTCCGAGTGATCCTTCCACTTGGACTCAGCCTTGAGGCTTAGCGGATAAAACGGAATGAATCTTCCAAAGCGAAGACTTCATAAACACGTCCAACACAACTCACCCCCTGCTACGGCACATATCACAAGACTCAATCATTCAACAGAGCATTCGCACCAATTTCACAAACCAGAAAGAATCTAGAATCATGTCTTTGTTCACCTTGTTCGTCGAATTCTGTATTTTCTCCATGGGCCTCACTAGCCTCGCTGGCGGAGTCCTCGCCCTCTGTAACCCACAAAACCAATATCGACTCAAAGGCATTCCAGACATGAGATCCTCAGACAATCCCGCCAGCTTCGCGCCTATATATATGCTGGCAGCGAGGGATATATCATTCGGCATTTTTATCCTAGCACATCAACTCCACGACAACCATATCGCTATCGCTACCATCCTGGCTGTCATGAGCTTCATGAAATTCGGCGATCTTCTTACTGTTCTTGCAGTTGGGGACGGAAAAAGATCGCTCCCGGGTATCTTGCACTTTTCGATCGGGATTGGCTATCTAGGCTGGGTGTTATACCTGTCTAAATACTAGTTCTATACTCCGTGTTGATTGGGATTTTTTATGTGTTGGCTTGATATGTCCCGTTGAGACGTCATAAGCTTTCGGTATCAATCTATTTCCGTGTTAAGATTTCCGTGTTAAGAAGGAATAAGTGCTGAATCATCGTGTCATCGGTGTCTGGTTACATTCATTTGCTTATACGGAAGGTTAAACAACTAGTCGACGTCCCGATTCGGTCTTCCAACCTCATAATATCATTAAAGGGGAAGGTTTGACATAAACTACTGCCTTGAGATGGATCCGTTAGCCGTCCGGACTCCGTACCGACTAGCGTTTAACCAGCGCCGCCAATGGTGCGACATTGGTGGATAAAAATCGACGCAGGAGCCGAATCCGGGGTTAATAGTGAACCAGAAGCTCGGAACCAGGCGGGATGACGGATTAGGGGCATAAATAGACTTTGGCGGGTGGTGCTTTTAGGTGGCATTGCTTGATCGTAATTAAACCTTGTTCGATGACCAATACGTCAACACCAAGTGCCGAGGATGATACAGCCAAGGTTATTTGGGTAAATGCCACTGCATAATATCCTGACATGATTCAAAATAATTGACTTGAGAATCTGAAATGACTAAGTAAACAGCTTTTTTCTTCTTCTTCTTCGCATGATTACCTGCGTACAAACCAACGTGCTCTGAGTGTCATCTTCTCTGAGACCTAGCGCCAAACTAGCAACAATAATCGAGCGCTGACAATCCAACTGCCGACAACATGGGTCCCAAGACTTGCGGGCAAAATTAACACCAAATCGAGCATCCTAAGATGAGGAATCTCTGCACGGAACCTTCGGCACCCTAAGCAAGAAAGCTTATTCAGATACGCCATGGCTTGTGCTGTCTAACACCGTTATTCTCACCAGTCGTTAAAAGCCTGAGCTGTCCCTACCATCACCATCTCACTTCTCCCTCCTCACCCACGCGCCACTCTCTCTTACCTCGGTCCCTCTTTTTCACAATGAAGTTCTACACCTCTGCCCTCGCTTTGGCCTCATGTGCCTCCGCCATTGTCGTCCCTGCTGGCTCTGTGCCAAAGTATGACGTTGATGTTGCTGTCATTGGCGGTGGATCCTCTGGTATTCATGCTGCCATCAACCTCAAGGATGATGGTTTGAGAGTTGCTGTTATTGAGAAGGAAAACCAGATTGGTGGCCATGCTCAGACATACGTTAACCCTGCGACCAAGCGACCTACCAACATCGGTGTTACGCTCTTTGAGAACACCAAGACTGTGCAGAAGTACATTGGTCGTCTTGGTGTTGCTCTTGCGAAGAACAACCCCTTCTCTGCTACCACCAGCACAAACAAGCAGTATGACTTCACTCTGGGCATTCCTATTCCTGCTCAGTCTAAGGCTCAGGCTACTGCTACCCAGGATGCTATGGCCGCTGCCATGCAGGCTTATGCTCAGAACGTCCTCCCCAAGTATCCCTGGATCGACCAAGGTTATTTGATGCCCAACCCTGTTCCCCAGGAACTTCTCCTACCTTTCGGAGAGTTCGCTGCAAAGTACAACTTCAGCGCTATCCTTCCTCTCATCAGCCAGCTGAACTGGTACCCCGGCAACATCACTGCCATCCCCACCATCTACGGTATCAAGAAGTTCGGCCCTGGTCTTCTCCAGAGTGTTTCCAGCGAGTTCCTCGTTGCTGCCTCAGGCGACACCCGAAGCATCTACGAAGCTGCTGCCAAGGTGCTTGGTAACAGCATCTACCTCAACTCCGAAGTCATCAGCGTTCGACGAAACGCTGCCGGCAAGGGTGTTGTTGTCGCTTTTAAGCAGAACGGCAAGACCATCACCCTCCGGGCCCGCAAGCTCGTCGTTGCCATGCCTCAGACACGCGCCAACACCAAGATGTTCGACCTCTGCGAGAAGGAGAGGAAGCTCATCACCAAGTTTGCTGCTTTCGGCTACGTCGCTGGTGTCGCTCACATTCCCGGTCTCGAGAACGGTCTGCAGAACGTCGGTGCTCTCACACCAGCCAACGTGCCTATCGTCCCTGGTAACAACGGTTACTTCCAAACTGGTTCACCCGACGACTTTCTCATCGGCACTGCTTTCCCCAACACCGACTACACCCTCGAGGACGCGAAGGCTCTCGTGCGCAAGGAGCTCACCACTCTGGCTCGTGTTGGCGGTGCCCCTGCTGATGCTGCCGAGAAGTGTACGTTCCCTATGCTTGAGGATCATGCTCCTTACTACCTCCACGTCACTGGACGCGACATTGCCCAGGGCTTTTACCGTGATTTCATTGCGCTTGAGGGATACCGCAACACTTACTGGACCGGTGCTGTGTTTGCTGGACACAACAGCGGTTTGATCTGGAACTGGAACGACGGTACAGTTCTGCCCGCCATCAAGAGGGATCTTGAGCTTGAGACTTCACTGTAAAATCGATCATAAGAGATTGTGTATTACTTTCACTACAAATCTTTTCTTTTTGTAAACTTTCATAGAAATACAACGATTTAATGCTAAGCGCTGCAATTGGTTCCTGATGGATGTCGTGCCAAAGTGATACTCTCGGTCAGACTATTAGGATAGCTAGACAAATGCATTTCAAATTGCGATCCAGTACATTCGATACAATTACATTAACTCGCCTTAATTATATTGTTTCACCTTTTGTGCCTTTCCACATCCTCTGTCTGCAAGCCGGGTACAATTGTGTGGATGAACTGGATAAGCTCCATTGCAAAAAGAACTTGCACAACACCACAAAAAGATCGTGGATAGGCTATTACAGCTTTTGAATGCGTAATCAGGGAATCGAACCCTGGGCTCCCCGACGCTGCTCGAATGGCAACGGAGAATTTTACCACTAAACCAATTACGCGGTGCGATTGTTGAAGTGTGACGGTCTCCACGGTGTACAAGAGTTTTTCGGTGGAGTTAAGACGGGATCGAGAACTCCGAATGGGCGGGCACCTACGGCTCGGGTCCCTTTACCTTTTCCATCTTAGTGTCAATTGAGTACCGAACCAATGCGCTGCGACAGTTCGTCAACAGTGGGCTATCAATTTACCTGTTGTGGTTTAGTTCTCGACACCGGCACGTCATATTGAGTGTCACTAAAAGCTACTGGAAACGTTTTGTATATCAGTGCTGCGGATGCCCCTCCGCTCCATCGACAACTTCCCCTCTCAACTGTCAAATTCCTGTAAAAGAGAATGGAAGACTATACTATTCTGTCAATTGTTTTGAGCGCCTTCGCTATCCTGGCAGGTCTCTACCTGCTTGTCTCTAGTAACAAAACACAGGAAGCTGGATTAGAAGTCACTCAAGTACGTGAGCTCATACAAAAGAAGTTCCGGCTAACAAATTCCCGAAGCTATACGTTTACCCCATTAAAGGTATCCGAGGAACTTCTCTGACCAAAGCGCGTCTCAGTCCATATGGCTTCGAGGGAGACAGGACCTTTTCTCTGCAAAAGGTCAACCGAGATGAAAACGGCAATGTTTCCCATGAGACAATGTTGATCGGATATCATTTGAAGCTCGCTCTCTTTGCTGCTTCAGTTGACTATGACAAAGGCCAAGTTACGGTGAGGTGGACTGGAGACAGGGCAGATGATAGCGTCGAATTTCCTTTGAAGCCTGCTGTTGAAGGTCGAACGACGATCGAAACCAGTCTGCATAACAGCACGGCCCAGGCTTATGACATGGGAGATGAGCTGTCGCAATGGTTCTCTGACCATCTTGGTGACGAAGTCCGACTTGCTTACATCGGGAACGAGTCAAGAGCCGTCCTGGGTTCCTTAGCTCCTCACAGCTCAGACGCTTTGAAGAAAGCCTCTATCACCGAGCGTATCAAGAACATCCTCCCTCCTTTGTCCCACCCGCCTGAGCGTCTTGCCTTCAACGATCTCGCCCACTACCTAGTCGTCACCGAAGAGTCCAACAACGAAGTTTCATCCCGTCTTGACGAAGGCTACTCAATGGACATTACCAAATTCCGTCCCAACATCGTTGTCCGCGGCGCCTCCAAAGCGTTCGCCGAAGATTTCTGGGGCGAACTCACTTTTGCCGGCGGAATACGCATGCCCTTGACAGCTAATTGTTACAGATGCCAGAGTATCACCGTTGACTATAACACTGGAAAGACTGCTACTGATGATCGCGGTACGGTCTGGAAGAAACTCAACAAGGATCGAAGAGTGGACAAGGGAGCAAAATGGAGTCCTGTCTTTGGGCGCTACGGCTTTTGTTATGGTGATGCGACGAGCAAAACCTTGACGGTTGGCCAGCGAGTTGATGTCACGCGAATTAATTCTCAAAGAACTACATTTGGTGAGTCTTATACCACGAGATAACAGTATATACAGCTGACCAGAGTAGATTGGCCTCATTTAACTACATTCGGTGTTTCACAAAAAAAGTAATTCAGGGATGGGCACTGAATTGGGCGGAAATTGATAGTTGAAGGATTGCGATGATAATTTATCCAATCTTTAATAGACCCAAGTTCTCTTGCTATAATACTGATCTTCATCTGTTTATCCTACAAAGGCTTCCCACATATTCTCGAGAGATGTCTTAGTAAAGCCCCGAGACATATGTGCGGCCCTTCGAGTTCATCCATGCTGTCTTGCCTTGAGTAATGCAAAGAACGGCGGAGGGATCAAATCACCGACACGAATGTCCCCATCTACTAGTATTTCCTTGGCCGTGGTATCATCATTCGGGTCGTATCTCCTTAGGGGGGACTTGTACCGAGGAGGGTTGGGTCTTTTCTTGTCAAAGTACTCATCCCATTGCTTCTTCGTGTTCATTTTGCGCTCGTCTTCCAGTCTCGCCTCCTCTGTCTTGACCTCCTCTTCTGTCGGGAAGTGGGCTTCTTGTCCAGGACACAATCTCGCGTCGTCGAAGAATACCGAAGCTCTCTGTTGGTGTATGGTGCGATGCGCACTCTTGACTCGGATTGCTTGTTTTTCCTCGGGGCTCTGATATTGTACGGAACGATTCCGGTCCTCCACATATGATTTCTCCTTGATTCTGCGAACAATATGCTCATGCCAGTCGTAGCTCTTCTGATCATACCTTAAACACATCTTCGCCATCCACATGGGTTCGTGTTTGCCCTTCGCCTCCTTCATCAGGTGCGACAACACATCAAACCCACACCAAGGTAGTCCATTGGGGAAATCGGCTGCGTGCTTGGGAAACTTGTCCCGAAGGAAGGGATATCGGGGATCGTAACACATCGTTTCGACAAAGAATGAGTCCTCGCGCTCGATCCGTCTCTGATAACAAAGCTTCTTGTAGTCCTCGAACGTCTGTGTATCTGTACATTGGACAAACATTGCGCTATATGAGGCTTTTATGTATTCATATACGCACATTAAAGCCTCATTCTCCCAGCTGCTCAGTTCGAGCGCTTGGTGCGATCGAACCGTAGTCAGTGCGTGGTGGGCTACTCGGCCGCTGAACTTGCATAGGACCTCGAACTTGACAAATGCTTTAAAGAGACGAGAGCGCTCTTGAGGGTTCAAGTCATGCAGAGTGTTGCGCTGCGAGTCAACGGGATCGATATATGTAAGGCGCGGAGGCTGAAGGTACGCCTCAACAGTATTCTGAGCCGTTGCCTTGCTGAGGTAGTCGTCGATGAACTCGCTCATACGCTCAAACAGAAGCCGAAGCTTTGTGATCAAGTCGTTGTCACCCCGGTGGAAAGGCAATGGGAGAGTCTTGGCTTCCCATTTGCGCACAAGATCGCAAATTTCGTCGAAGTCGGCGAAGCCGTAGCTCTCGCCCAAGTAGATGACCGCCAGAGCGTCTTGGAGAAGCTCATGATCATGTACATCGGTACCGAAGAGTTGCGACAAGTATTCTAGCAAGTTCATCGACTCGGTAGTTGTATACTGGGTCAGCATGATCGGTGACGCTCGGATCAATCGAGCGGTGGTTGCATAGGAGGGAATAGATCCGAGGATCTTGATCCGGACCTCAGCAGGGAGGTTGTTGAACGGATCCATCTTGCTTAAGGATGGAGATAGGTAGCGCTGGTGTGACAGATGTTGTGTAGTGCTCGTGCAGCTGGAACGTAAGGGGAAGGGTGTGAATGCTTCAGGGAATGCGAGGGAAGAAAGGAAAGCCGAGGTCTTTGATAGAGAATAACGAAAAGCGCTAGGAAGCTTGATCCCTGTTAGCAGTTATCATTAGCACCTTGTTTGTACGTGGGTAATTTGCTTTACTACCAGTGGCAGGTGTATGGCTACTTGCTCGACCACAAGTTCAGACTTTAGGCTGGTCAGACAGGTGATTGGTACACGGCTTTGCTTTTCACAATACAAGCTTCTGCTTTGCAAAGCTTAGTCGATAACCGATAGACCTTATTCTGATATCAACCCTTTAAGGTTTGCAAAAGGAAGAGACTAAAAGTTAGTATATAACCTTAAACTTTCATGGTCAAGGGACGGGAAGGGGAAGTTTTTAACCGGCTAGGGTTCAAGGACTATTAGTACTTGCCTTTGCTGTCCACTCATCGAACTGATTCGGTACCATTGTCAAGTTGTTCTGGCTGCGTTCAGAGGGACATGCTTTTCGCAGACCGGACAAAGGAGGAGAGGACATAGACGGAACACTCTTGGCTAGACTGTTCAGCATGACGAAGACATATTCATCCTCAATTCTCTGATCATAGACTGACTCGTGGTTGTTCAGATGAGAAATAATGGGGAGAGCAATAGTAGATCAGGGTTTGAGGCTTAATGTTGGTCGATTAAACTCACTAAAGTATCCTTTTCCACCAGCACAAAGGGCACTCGTATCCACCGTGAGAGGCACATTCTACATCTGGGTCTTGACTCTTTTCAAGAATCCTCCGCGTCGCCCTCATGCTCTCGCTTCTAGGCTTGAGATGACAACACTCCGTCCACAGCCTTTTGCTACATCTGCTCCATGTAAGACCCAAGCATCTCCGCCACGATGCGATGCGGAAAGCTCAGCCAAGGGTCGAAGGCTACTTTCGTGTGCTTAATCTGTGGCCATGTGATTCCATCCATGTTGAATCTCGGCTCGTGGAGCGCTTTGAGGATGCGGGCATCAATCTCAGCCTGGAAGACATGGGCGAACATCCTGTCCCCGTCAACAGCCACGAGGAGTCGCACCTTTTTAGAGTCAGTAAATTACCAGCGACAGAGCGGATAAACGTACAGGGAAAGACTTTGGCATTGGTTCCTTCTGTTTGCTCAATTGCGCTTGTGCCAGCGACAACAGCAGACAGACGATGTAGGGGTCCTCCGCCCAGTTCTCTGGGGTGACTCTGCGTAAGAGGATCTTGTAGATTCTCTTGACGGGGAGATCTTTGCCGAGTCCGGGGCGTGTTCGAGCAGTGTACTGTCTCTTTCTCTCCTGTTCGATTGCTCGGTAATAGGTACAACCCACGACTGGGGGCTGTGCATGGGGGGATGGCTTGGCTACATGAAGGACGTGGCACAATGCTACATGAACGGGGCGTCCTGCGTAGAAGAAGTACTCGATGGACCTATTCAAATAGACCAAGTCAGTTCTTCGATGTCCGGCAAGGGTAATGAAAGTCAACTTACTGCTCGGGCTTGGGTTCAAGAGGGCTTCCTGGAGTACAAAGAAGACAAAGGGCGGATTTGATCTTGTCTTCGGTACTCTGAACCATGGCAAGACGCATGACATTGAAACCGACTCTGAGTAGGTCAAGCTCTGCAGCATCATCTCCACGAGGTTGTGGTGCATGGAGGGGGCCATCGAAGTCCTGGAAGCGAACACCCAGGAGATCGAGATGTTTGGATGTCCAGAGTATCGGGCGCGTTGCAAACCAAGAGTTCTCTACACTCAGTTGGTGAAGAGACTGATGCGGAGAGGAGGGCATCGTGGGCGGTGCTGCATCACGGGGGAGGGTTGTGAGGTTTGGTCAAGATGAAGTTTTGCGTTGGTGTTGGTGCAGAGAGGAAGACCTCCGCCCCCCAGACTTTGTGGACGATTGGACGATCCATCTCTTGTCAGCCCCACTACCCAGTGATTCAAGGGCCTCTCCATGGACCACAAGACAATATAGTCCAACCTCAGGGAGCATGAAAACATCAGACCTTGATACAGGATATCAAAATGAACTCAGCAAAAAGTATCCTAAACTCGGCAAAGTTATCCTAAACTTGGTAAAGATATCCTAAACTTATGCTAAGTTACATAAGTCTTTTTGTTATTTAGGATACAGGTCCTGAGTTTTCTTCCTCCTCCAGACCAAGTGAAGAACAGCAGACAACAGTGTCAAGCAGACTTTAGATGAAAGCCCTGAACACGATACAGCACCAGGGGAAGAAGACCTTTTCTAACCTTGGTTTTCCCGATGCCGCCAAATCCCCGTTGCCATGTCATCTCTTCCAACTCGTCGTGGAAAGCTCTCAACCAGAAACAACAACCAATTCCACACTCCGACCTTCGCGAGCTCCGATACCCAAGCTAATCTCAGAAGTCTGCCAAAACCATCTCTCAATACTGTCACGGCGGCTACAGCGATGTTACAAACTCACAGATATATCCCACTCTGCCAGAACTTGCAGCGTTCTGGAACAGTCTCATCCGTCGCGATACCGAAGCCCTCGTTACGGATATAAAGCATACGTCTCTCTTCCCCGTACACCGGCGCCCCCTGAGGAGCGGCCAGCGAAGTCGCGTTTCCAGTCGCCGCAAAGCTTGTCAGAAGCTCTTGGAACCCAATAGCGATACCTTCATCGACCTCCGGGTTCCTTTCCGGGCCATTGTAGAAGGTATAGTGCATCTCGCTACCATGGATACCGGGGTAGACGTTGAAGCGGTAGCTCTTGGCTCTGTTTCCATACGCGGCCTGTAGGAATCCGTACTTGCAGGTGAACTCCGATTCCGCTTTGGTGATGGAGGCACGACCTGTTTGGTTGGTGTACCCGTAGCTTCCGTCGAATACTGGCGGGTAGAGTTTTGTCTCGATGTGGTTAAGTGTCTCGGGGCTTGCGTTGGAGTATGTCGATTCCAGGAACTTGCGGTACCCAGCATCGTCGTTTGACTCTGGAGATGTGAAGATCAGTCCTTCATCTTCGTTGAAGCCAATCAACAGATCTACATCCTGGATATGTCTCCCTTCTGCAAATAGCTTATCTGGGTTTTCTGGTACGTATAGTCCATCCACAAATGGACCTGTAGTACTTGTTCCCCAGTCAGAGTTTGAGATCAGAAGCCGGTTGGCCTCTTGAATCTCTTCAGTTGACAATTTTCTAGCCGCTTCCAGATCGGGAACTTTTGCAAGAGCGAGGAACTTGTCTATAACATCATTCTCGAGTTTTTCATTCGCGATATGAACCCTAAGGTGCGTCAGCTAAGTATGGCATGTGTTTTTGCGTGCCTTACCAGCCAGTGCTCTGAGGGATTGCCCGCAGGAAGAGTCTTCTCTTATCTTTACCTCCGAAAGCGGTCAGATGGTGATAAATACTGGCGCCTGTCAAGACCAGTCAGTGTTGAAGCTCGGTTACATGGGCTAGAAAGGAACAAACCTCCAGCTGACTCGCCCATGATGGTCACACGAGTCGGATCGCCACCAAACTGATGGATATTCTCTTGAATCCATTCAAGTGCCAGTCTCTGATCATAAAGTGCCGCATTGGCTACCATCGTCTCTGAATTGTACATCAGCTAACATCGCAGTGCCAGGTTGCTTTGCATCATTACCGCTGTCCAGTTTCGAGCCAGCAAGCCATCCAAGAGCACCAAGCTGTGAGTCTTTAGCCTTCTGATCTCCTTGAACCCAGCTGACAACAACATACTCGATAGTTTGCAGAAACGAAGACCAATCCTTCCGAACTCGACACATAGCTCGCCTTGATGAGCCCCGCGGGATCGAACCAGCCCTTCTCGCCAGTCGTATATCCACCTCCTGAAAGCCAGAATATCACTGGTGCCAGTTTCTTCACTGGGCTTTCGAAAGTCTCAATGGGTGTGACAACATCGAGAAAGAGGCAATCTTCTGTCTCCCTGGGGTCTATCGGTATCTTCAGATCTGAGGGCTCTTTGAGAGCATGCCTTTGATCTTCCGTAAGAGTTGAGATCTTGCCACTTAGAAAGTCTGGTCCTGTGAACGAAGTGTATACTTCCCAAGCGGCCATCGCCTGGGGACAGATACGACCAACGTTGCGTTTGTCTATTGTGACGTTGCGTCCTTTAGGAGCAACAGGTTCCGCGCTGCCAGGTCAGTCGGCAGAGAACACTTGACAATAGTAGACTCATTTTGGGTAGCGCGGTACGTACAATCGAAGGTCACCCACCGGCGGCTCGCCATATCTGATGTTGGAGAAGTTGTACAGAGACGAAGATCCCTTCACGGCAGTCATGTTAGCGGTTTCACGTCATCAACGGTATGCATTCTCACCTCATGCACAGATCCTTGGTAAACTGCATAGCCTAGGTCTACAGTAGGAACTTCAGAAGCGACAGCTCTCTGGAAGGTGAGGAGAAGTGCAATAATGCAGCTTGCCATGATCGTACCATCGACCCACGAGATCATACGGAGACAACTCAGATTATAAAGAACGATCTTTTCGGGAAACCTCAAGACTTATCCCACGATCTTTTATAAAGTTCAAAATGCGGGATCAAGGTTATCTCGGCATCTTAGGGCTGACAGGATTCTGGGTAACGGCATTAGCCAATCCTTCATGCAAGCCAACGGGTAATGGAGGTCTTGCGAAATCGCAGCATCTTGACTTTCAAGATTATGGGAAAAGGGTAAAACAGGCCTCCGTACATTCAATATTGAGTCTACTAGGAATAATCAGAATATGCTTCTTTGATAGTCTTCTTGACCCCATCCAAACCGACTTGATTCTGCAGACCGCCCTGCCTAGCGCTCTGCGATGTACACTTTAGCGGGCTTAGCGCGTTGATGGGTGAGTAGGGTGACCCTCAGGGAGCAAGAAAACACCGGACCTTGATATAGGGTGTAAAAATAAACTTAGCAAAGAGCCCCCTAAGCTTAGGCTAAATTTACCTAAATATTTTTATTGCTTAGGGTCAAGGGCCTGTGTTTTCTTTCCTCCCCCTAGGGTGACTTAGCGGTTCCAGACGCTACTGGGCCCGTGCCGTCAATAGCGGCGCCTGAAGCGGCTGGCGGATTAGGGTGGCTTCCATTTCGCCCTGCAGTTCTTTGCTTTTCCTCGGAATGCATAGACTACGGTATACTCTCGACTCTCCCCAACTAAAGTGTGTACTTGTACAACGGACTTCGCTCTCCCATAGCATCCAGTTCCTCCTGAGAATACTTCTGACGTATCTCCGCCTCAGAAAGCTGAGCCCTGGCTTTGTTCGACTTCCAGAGGCAAAACTCCATGAGCAGAGCGCAAGAAGCAGCCAAACAGACAATCCCGAGCGAAACCCCATACCCAGTCGGATATTGAGGGCCTTCTCTATCGAGAAAGATGTTAGTTCCGATGAGGCCTATTTCTGTGTTAAATGTGATACTGATAATGAGACTCCCATAGGTAGACGTACTGCCAATATTCCCTGCAGCCAAAAGCCACGCCAGGCCAATAGATCTCTTCCATGACGGTGCAAGGTTGTTACCTGTCCATGCGCTGATACCTGGGAGAAGTGGATAAATACCGATCTGGGCCAGCATCACACCAACATACATGGCTGGAACATTATCCGCCACGTTCTTGGAGTAGTTGAACAGCACAGCCAGGGCGACAAGGAGTACCGACATGGGCCCAACGATAAAAGGCATACGCCACGACAGACGGTCCGATAATCTTCCAGATAACCACGCAGCAATACCACCGCATACATATGGAGGCATCGTCAGAAGCTGTGATTGTGCGGTCGTGAATCCAAGCTGCTTGATGATCTGGGGCATGGTGAACTTAAAGGCAGCATTGGGGACAGAGTTAGCCCAAGCGAGGATAATCCCCAGCAACACCTTCCAGTCTACCATGGTCTTGAAGAGCAACTTCCATGAGAACTTATCACCCTCTTCGGTATTGGATCTGACTCCGGAGAGGCGTAAACGAAGGTCCACAAAGCGCTGCTCATCATCTGAAAGCCACTTGGCTCTTTCGGGAGTATCAATGATGAGTAGCGGCATCACCAGACCAGCTGCGACAGTCACGGCTCCTTCAATGAGGAAGATCCAGCGCCATCCAGCAATACCTCTAGCACCATCGAGACGAGCGATACCGAAAGCCAGAAGCCCACTGAGTGCACCAGAAAACGCCGAAGCTGTGTAGAAAATGGCGAGTCGTTGCTGAAGTTCGTGACGGGGGTACCAGCTCGACACAATAAAGACGGCACCGGGAAAGAAACCTGCCTGGCTTACGAGTCAATATGGTAGAGCAGAAGAAGGAATTGCCACTTACTTCGAATACTCCGAGAATTACTCGACAGGCGACGAGGCCTTGAAAGTTCTGCACTACTCCCATGCACGTCATGACGATTCCCCAGCATATAATCAAGAACGATAACCAGATACTCGCTCTGACCTTCTTGAGGACAATATTGGAAGGCACCTCTAAAGTTTGTCAGTAGATTACTCTCGTTTCTCTTGTAGAACCTACCGAAAATAATGTAGGGCACGAAGAAGATGGTGCTGGCGATGTTATACTGGTTTCCAACAAGGCCAAGATCCTTGTCCATCCCTTCGATTTTCGCGTTTCCAATATTTCCTCGGTCGATATGCGCAAGTAGATAAAGAACAGCCATGATGGGGAGGAGGCGAAAGTCGATCTGCTCGCGTCAGTTGAAGCTACTTCACCACATATTTGACATACCTTTTTAACGACTTTTTTGCCGGTTTTTCCTTCGTACCCCCTCATAAACTCAGCATCTTCTGGCGTGAGGCCTGGATAGGCATCGGGAGCGTGCTCGTCAAACTTGTCGTCTACCTTGATCGGCTCTAGGGCTTTGTTGTTGCTATGGTCCATGGCTCGTAGGGATGCGTCTCATGGATTATGGAGTAACTGTTTGCCTACTTACCTCATTCTTTCACGGGATTGAGCGTGGTATATATGTTGACTTCAATCATGGTGATCAAAGCCACTCTGTTCATCGGGCGCGCTCCGGTGCTACTGATCCCCAGTCTCGACCCCATGGGGACCCCGCATCTCACCTCATTAAGCTAGAGGGGACTTGGTGTCAATTAGCTGGCTAGGTTCTTTCTTGCCTGAGTCACGTCAAGCGAGTGAACCTTGCCTCGATCGGAATGGTTTCGTTGTGTCGGCGGAACATGATATCCATCGGACATTCTCCGACCTCGAGAAAAGACCTGGTTCCTAAGGAACGTCTTACTTCTTTAGAAAGGCAATTCTGGGACGAGTCCGTAGCCATTAGCAAAGGGGCCGTAATGTTTGTCATACTCACAGTTCAAATGGAGAGAGGCAGACGAGTAATTACGGGGGAAAGGAAATAGGTTTGGGAGACACGATACTGAAATGGGACGATAAGTCATTTATCACTGCAGCAAATATTCATCAGGGCATCCATATCCGTTTATTTATAGAGACTATGCTATGGTTCTATCAGAAACCACCCTCTCAAAAGAATGCAAGGGCGTTTGGAGGGCTTGCAACAGCACCGGGGACCTATTCAAAGTTAGCGACTTCGAACATGACAGTTGAGGGACAAACCCACATTCATTGGCGAGCTCGATATGAAGAAAGTATATCTTCCAAGTCTCTTACATGTTGTTGCAAGTTCTTCCAGGTAGAATAGTTCCCCGATGGGCATGCCCCAGCCCGCCAGAAGCCACTCATGCAAGTGCCATTCCAGATCCTTGCATGGCCAGACCTCCAGTGACCGCCCGTCTCCACAGATCGCTGCAATCTTGGTATCCCAGAGAAACCTTAGGAGTTCTTCAGATGGCTTGAGACCAATGTTTTCAGGCTTCTGCGTTTGGTAAAGCTTGTCGAGATACTCGCGCTTAGCAGCATCCATGTTCTCGTATTGAGATAGATATCCGAACCGAATAACTACGACGTCCCCCGCTCGCAATGAATTGAGGCTCATGTTTTGGAACTCCAAGGTTTTGGCGATCTGGTTAAAGGGGATCTCGTATGATGACATGGCATCAATTTCGAGGCCCTGAGCGAGCGCCCATGAGTACCAGTCAATAAAAACAGCGCGGCCCGCGATACCTTTAGCTGAGACATCTACTGCTTATCAGTTTATAGCTCATTGCATGTTTCAAGTAGTTGGATCATACGGTGAATGCTATTCGGGATATCCGATGCAGCAAACTCCTCGGCTTTGCGGCCCATGTAGTACAACTGTGCTGTTAGCCTAGACTAAGGGACAGCTGGTGCGAACCCACAGCTTCATTTTGATAAGCATAATGTCGGAAACCATCCCACTGCGAACTGCACTGCGAGTTGAAGCTCCACTGTCACGTTACGGTCAGCATTAGAGGGCAGATGCGAGTGAGATATGCCCACTTCATCGTCATGGGCATGCTTCAGGGGAGCCTTATTGATCAATCTCAGATCCAGGTTCTTGCGAGCAAAGTTGGGGTATGAAGCTCCCTTCATTGACCAGCTTCATCGTGAGTTAGTGCCAGTGTGCTGTGATTGTACCACAGCCTCACTTACTTCAATGAAACCCTGATCCCAGTCTTGATGTTCTCTCTTGCTGCTTGTTCAACTACCTCATCTGTCAAATGATTCAGAGTCCCCAGCTGGTCGTCTCTTCCCCAAAGTCCCCATGCATTACCCCCAGGGCCAGTCTTGTCCAGGGGAAGTTCGTCGAAGTCCGGATGTTGAGTAGCCATGTTGTTCAGTAGCACGCACTCAACTATTGTCGACTCAGCCATGGGGTTGGCTCTTGAGCTATGCATAAATAGTGATTCTGGGAACCTTGCCGAGATCCGATCAGAAGCCATGGGCTGCGGGGTAACTAACTAACTGACACGGAAGTCTTCCAAAGCATGCCCGGGAAAAGCCCGAATGGCACTTGATGCTCGGGCTGCATCCGGCGACGACGCTATTTCCAGGTCAGGCTGTCAGTTCATGACGTTGCCGAATTTTTCACCCTCGTCGAGACTCGTTCGGTAAACATGAACTAGAACCCAGCGCCTTTGACAAGGCCATCATATACCATGACAGCTTCGCAAAATCGATTTATGGCTCAATAAGTTACATTTTGTATAAAGTCTACATTTACTTCAGATTTTGAAGAGAATATAGGCTTGTTACAGTAGAGTGAAGTTGCCCTCTCTTTGGAGCCTTCAACATCATTGTACCTTGATGACAATTTCCCCTTCGCCACTTGGTGGCTTAAACCCGCTCCAATACATAGCAAAAGTCTGACCATCGATATCAAAGGCTGAGTCGCCATTTCTTTCGGGGTCCATCGTGTCTAATGAGTCCCTCTTGGCTCTTCGTTGTTGGATCCGATTCCACAGAACATCTCGGTCAGCGGCGAGGTACACCGGGACCCAGCGACCGCCGTTACGTTCAACAATATCTTCGTACTCGTCCCGATACTCTTTATCGTAGAAAGATAAGTCTAGTACTAAATTGTTGGACTTCCCTAGCAGGATACGTTCAAGTTCTGCTATGAGCTTCTGGCTCGCTTCCTGTTGGTATGCTTCATACTGTTCTGCGGGGTAGTCAATCTTATAAAGACCATGAGACTCATAGATGATTTGGTCGTTTGAGAGTCGTTTAAAGTTTGGAAGTTGAGTCACGATAGCTTTGGCGAGAGTTGACTTTCCGGCGCCTTTTCGTCTTGGTCAGCAGCTGTAACTCTTATTGGATAATTTGGTAGTTTGGTTCGTCTGCTTACCAGCAATCCCGCAAGTCATAACTACAACAGGGCAACCGTCTTGTCTTGTTCGAAAGAGGTGAGGCCAAAGCTGAGGTCGAGGTCAGCCTTGCGAAACATGAAAATCTTTTTGACTTGCCTGATCAGGTATGTCCTCAGATGAGCCACCATCAGCTCTGTTCGTTGAGGCCATAGTTCCTATGTCAGACTTAGAAGTGCCCAGACTCGATGGTTAGAGACGATTTAGTAAGGGATTAAAACTTGGATACGGTCTGAGGCGAGGACAGGGCTGATGAGTCACAACATCACATCGCACATGACACCCATGATCCCTTAGTCATCGACGCAGTACATTTTACCCAGCACTTTCAGACATTAATAACAGTGCATTATTATGTTATTTCATCAAAGTAAGTGATATTATTAGAATAAAGAAATGCAAATTATTGCCAATACATAGTAATCCCAGCTCAATGACTAAACTAGGCTTGTCTTGCGTATGTCTCATCTGAAACACGAGATCCTATCGACTCCGCATTGTTCTCCAATGTATGCATCTCCACGTCCACGGTAACTATAATCCCTCTTCTAGACGAGCCATCATCAAGACCTTCCCAGTGGTCCTTGTCGTTATTCTCCACGTCTCGCGATATGTTGTACCCTTTTACGCGGCTTGCGGTTCCGATGTGGCTAGTAATACCCAACCCATGCGATCCCCCGTATGGCTTAGGGGGCGAGTATTGGCGAGCTGAGCTGTCAAATGTAATCCAGCGTTTGACAAACTTTCTCAAAGCCGGGAGAGAACCAGCTATGATGCCGATTCCTGCTTCGACGGTGCTCCATAGAGAAACATGGCAATGCCGATCTTGAGTGATGTTAGAGATACATACGATGAATTGTTTCAGTAGCAAGAGGAATGACTCACAAAGATAGTCCGGGTTAGGGTGGAAGTAAAACAGGACATATGGCATCCGAATAATTGTAGCAACTGATGCACTACACCAGTTAGTGAAACGGGCGTATGTCTCAGAAGTTTGACCTACAGGGCACCGAGTCCAAGCACCAAACTGATGGAGACCTTTGTCGCTAATTTCATCTGCGCTTTGTATAACATCAATGCTGGTAGAGCTGCACAGATAATGTCGGTCAATATCGAGGAGGCCGAGACAAAACAGGCCAGAATGGCCAAAGTCGAAGGTGGTGAGCATTTTCCATCGCCATTCCAAGTTGCTGACAATGGCTTGCAGAGCACAAAAAGGCCAATGAAGACAATCATGGCGCAAATGACAGCCATAGCAAGTGTCATCCACGCAACTACGCGATGCCATGGTATAACTGCGATTCGAAGGAGGGCATCGCAAATAGAGGCTTTTATAAAGACGAGGGATGCGCAGTAGAATATTTGGAAGAGCCAGACATACTGAGCGCCGACGGTTAGCCGGACACATAGAGATAGAGATAGGGACAACATACAAACTTTCCATGAGGGTAAATACCCTCTGGAAGAACCGCGTCTCGTTGCCCGGCTCCATAGTACGTACCCTTAGAGCTTACGCCGACAAGGATGGCAAAAAGGATCTTGTGTCTGTGTTAACTGCATGGTTATTATAGACAGCCTGGGGAGTGAAACCAACATATCCAATGACCATCAACATGTCATCAGCTCCAAAAACACGGTTCTTCAGACGAATAAACGTCCGTAGAAATACAACAACGGTAGTAAGGATGCCGAACAGGATAGAGGTGATGAGCTGAGCCAAACCGAGCCCGCGAGGCTCAATTGTTGGTACAGCAGACATTCTTAGTGGGTCGAGGTCATGCAAGGGCACACCAAGCGAACTGAAAATCTTTAAACGGATATAACTGCAAATACGGGGTCGGTCTTTATTATACGCTGTTGCTATCAAGTTGGTTGCTGGCTTCCTGTTTTCCGTATAAAACGTAAAGGAGACGCACAGACGCCGGGTAACAGTCTTCCAGGCGAGAGTCCGCCACTCACTCTTACCGAGCATCAGGCTTTACCCAAATTCGTCAAGGCCTTACGCCGCAGGAACGGATGAATGACTCCTTTTTTAGGGCAGCCTATCGGAAGTTGCGCATTGTAGATAATTACGTCCTAAGGTTTAAGCCTCGATTTTCAGGGCTGAGACTGAATGAGTCGCGTGAGCCCTGGTCTCAGGGACGTTGATCAAAATTCGCTATCAACTCTTGACGTTCCACAATTGGCTTAAACAGTAACTGCAGTCACTCCGACAATCCTTACTGGAAGAATAAGCTTAACTTTCCTCGTGGTATTCCGTATCGCAATTTATTCTGGTTCTTTTCGATGCTTGGAAATGCTATCAATGTAGCTTATCTTATCTTATCTACATCAATAGGCCTCACGTCGTTCTCGTCGCAGACAGTGGAAGGTCTCTTCACCTGTAAGGCTGTCTATTTTACCGAGTCTATCTTGTATTGTGGTACACATGACTTTCTTGGTAGACAATATTGGCCATCGCTGGAATGTACATATCCCGAGCACGATTAAGCATATAATGTGTAATCAAGTCGTTCCGAATAATCGTTGCCACTAGAGTGAGGTTATATCATCTGGCTCGTTATATCCTTGCAATTATCGTAGCCCTATGGCTTAGAATGAAAGCCTTCTCCGGGCGATGAAAAGGGTTGTCGATCATATCAGCACGTCACATCGAACATATCTCGTTCAAGTTATCTATTCCGACAAGCGTACTTCCCTTGATCCTTGGACTTTTTCGTTGTTGAAACAAAGGGAGACGACATTGGCTCGCCTAATTCCCCAGTAAACGGCAAATTCATCTCGACTTGCAGAAACATGATCCGCAATTCAGGCCAGAAATTGCTGTGCCATACACCTGATACAAACAGAATTCTTGGCACAAACAGGTCCACAGTCATGCTAGGGTTTCGTGGAGCTGAACGACGTAAGTAAGCCAATGAGACTCAAAAATGGCCCAAAAAGCGCGTATTCTCGCTCCAGATCCGAAGTTATCGATAGAGCAGTATTCAGTCAAACAGTTTTTCAAAACATTCTGTTTAATTTGGCATGGGAGTTCTCATGGTGAAATGGAGGGATCTGTCAATTGTTTCATAAGTGTTTATATAGCCTTTTCCACGAATAAAACACAGACCTCGAAACTAAACTTCTTCCCAAATAAGCTTGGGTAATAAGCATAATTTTTCCGTCACCGTTTCAAGATCATCTTGGCGCCAACCATTTGGGTCACTGCAACATGGGCATGAGACACTTCGCGTCGGACAATCGGCTCAACATACCATCTCGGCCTAGCCCGTTTTCAACAGCAAGACATCTAAAAGGATCCAACATCGTCAACTACTATCACTTTCTCTCACTTCTTCGGTACTGCTCTTTACTTTCCTTCATTTAGCTCTCATTCATTCGTTACATCTTAGGCCGGCCTAAGTCATTCGTTTATTCCTTTTTCACGGCTTGTCATTCATTTCTCTATTCAATATGCGTCTGCAGAGCATCGCTGCCCTTTTGGCTGCTGCCGCTACGGCTTCTGCTCAAAGTGTTTCGGGCAAGGCTTACGGTTTTGCTGCTGGTGTTACTGGTGGTGAGGGAGAGGCTGTGACGCCTTCTTCCGCTGAGGAGCTTGCCACGCTTCTTGCTGATGACACGCCGCGTGTTATCTACCTCGATAAGGAGTTTGACTTTACTGGAGATGTCAAGACTGGTGCTGGTTGTGATCGCAAGAGCTGCAGTGCCAGCAACGGTGGTCAGCTTTACCTCGGTGATCTTTCTTGCGGCGGTGATGACAATGTCGCTGTTAGCTCCATCACCTACGACGCTGCTGGTCCTGAGCCCCTTCCCGTTGGTAGCAACAAGAGTATCATCGGTAACGGAAAGGCTGTTCTGAAAGGCAAGGGTCTCTCAATCAAGAAGGGATCCAAGAACGTCATTGTCCAGGGCATTGAGTTCACCGACATCAACCCCGGTGTTGTATGGGGCGGTGACGCTCTCGAGCTCAAGGGTCTGAACGACGGTGTCTGGATTGATCACTGCAAGTTCTCCAAGGTCGGCCGTATGTTCATCGTCTCCCACTACGATGGCTCCCGCCTCACCATCTCCAACTCCGAATTCGACGGTGTCACTGACACTTCTGCTTCTTGCAACGGCAACCATTACTGGACTATGATGTTCTACGGTGAGGGTGACCAGGTCACTCTTGACCGCAACCACTTCCACGACGTCGCTGGCCGAGCTCCCAAGCTTGGTGAGCCTGGTACCAACGGTTACTTCCATGCTACCAACAACTACTTCCAGAACATGAAGGGCCATGCCTTTGATGCCTACCAGGGAGCCAACGCCATCATTGAGGGTAACGTCTTTGATGGTGTTGACACTCCCATCACTAAGGAGGCTGCTTCCGTCAGCACTCTGTTCGTCGCTGATGAGAGCGGTGCTTCCGCTTGTCAGTCCGCTCTTGGCCGTGATTGCGTGCCCAACTCAGCTACCAGCAGTGGTGACCTTCCTTCTTTGAAGGGCGAGAGTGGCCTCAACGCTGTCGCTAAGAACAAGGACAACATCATCACCCCCGTCTCTGCCAGCGAAGTGACCGCTCTTGTCCTTGGTAGCGTCGGGCCCGCCAACGTTGGCTCCGGCTCCAACTCCGGATCTGGCTCTGATTCCACCCCATCTCAAAGCCCCGAGTCTGGCAATGATGCCACCGAGACCACTCCCGCTACTACGCCTCAGACTACTCCCGAAAGCACCCCCGAGACTGCTCCTGAGACCACTCCTGAGGCTGTCAACGAGCAAGAGGCCCTTCCCGATTACCCCGAGGAGACTGAGGCTGAGCCCGTTGCCGATGCTGAGGTCGAGCCTGTCGCTTCCGACGACTGCGAGGAAACGGACGCTACCCCTTCCAAGACTGAGGAAAAGCCCGTCGCTACTGGCGACTGCGACGAGGAAGAGACCTCCGAGGCTGCCGCCGACTCTTCCTCTTCTACTGGTTCCTCCACTGCTCAGATGTACGGTCAATGTGGAGGCAAGAACTGGACTGGTGCTACCACGTGCCCTTCTGGATCTTCTTGCAAGAAGATGAACGACTATTACTCACAGTGCATTGGCTCCAACAGCCGTGTTCGTCGCTATGTCCAGTAAAGAGTGTTGACTATGGCCAAGTCGCGACGCGATTGAACCCTTCTTGTAATTATTGTCATTTATTTACTCACCTCGATGCCGAGCAATGAAGAGTATATAGCAAATTAATGGGCACAGAACAGAACCCAATTTCACTCTATCTTTTCCCCAATCATAAATTTCCAAACCCGATAGAGATCAAGCATTTGAGCGACGTCCGGGAGTCGCTCAGGCCCTGTTCCCAGGAGTTGGGCGCTAGCGTGACGCGTCGCGTTTGTTCACTGGCGAAGCTACCCTGCAGAGAAACAGATTTTGCAATTATACACCTGAAGCGTCGAGGTTATAGCAAAAATGCCATTGCTTGAGTCAAGCGGTGTTAGTTTCCTATTTGAAAAATGTAGCATACAGGAAAATCTGCAGAAGAAGTTGTGGTTCAGACGGTTAACGATGAATTCGATATTTGCTTCGGAGTTTGAACCAGCTCCTGTTCAGCAACGACGCCAGCCAACACGTCTACCAGAATAAAGCCCATGGCATTCCACCTCCCCAATGCTCGCGTGTTCGAATCCCAAAAGTGACGGTATTGTTTTTATTTTTGGAATGATTGTAATAAGCCACTGGAACTCGATCAGTCCTTGCGTGCATGTCCATTTCTGTCTGTCTCCCACTCACTGCCCCAACGACTCCTCCAAGCACCCGCTGTGGATAAGTCTGTGCAAGCTTGCATATGCACGGCATAAACGGGTGTTCACTTCTGGAAGTTAAAGTTGGCATTCACCAATGAAGGTGAACGGTTCATGCGACCACTGATCAACAGAGACGCTGCAAGTTGTCACGAGTCTCAATCATGCATATATCGAACCATTTGCCTTGTTTCATTGAGTTGATGCTACAGAATTTGTCTCATGCATGCATGCTGCTTCGAG
The DNA here is from genome assembly GCA_013364945.1 of Fusarium tupiense. Classification (NCBI taxonomy): domain Eukaryota; kingdom Fungi; phylum Ascomycota; class Sordariomycetes; order Hypocreales; family Nectriaceae; genus Fusarium; species Fusarium tupiense. The sequence continues at coordinate 154,194 of JABEEO010000030.1, forward strand.
TCTGCTACATATCCTCCAACTGGGGCACACTCCAACGGTCCAACTCTCTCCCGTCTCACTGAGTCACCCCCTCTTGCTGATGTGTCTCGTTCAGAGTCATAACATCGTGTTATTTACTTAGAGGCATGAACAACAAAGCAACAATCTGAAACAGCTGCCGTCAACATTTGGTGAGGGATTATTTAGTTTAGACTCACCTCGGCTCGGAGCTAAACGGGATCTAACCCGTCCGTTACCGTTGTCTCCACCGCCAAGTTTAGCTCAGATCTAGCAGCCTATGGCAGATGGCGATGTGGCTTGACACGTACATGATCCAAAACTTCACCAGCGCATGACCCCAGTATGAGTCACTCAACAAGTTTGGCGACTCTTTTCTCGAGTAGTATAAGAGTCTCTGTATCAGTTTCTTAGTTTTCGCCTCTTTTCTCTCTCAGATATCAGGCAAAGACACGAGAATTACACGAGAATTGTTCACGTTAGACAGTTTAAATTGCGCAATCTCCCCAGCCACACACCCTCTCCCTCAGATATCACCAGCCACACTCCCCTGTCCCCCCTCGATAACCCTCCAGTCAAAACCTCATGACCCATCTAGCCACATCCCATGACTTGTCAATGCTCACCGCTCTTCTCAAAACAACATTGTTTTTAACTCAGCATCGTCCAGGTTGAGTGGGAAAAACTGAAAGACTCTGATCTCGAGATACCTCATGTCTCTTGGTCAACAAAAGCAAACAAAAACAGACAAAACAGACCAAACATAGCGCACAGGCCGTTGGAACGCCGAGAAATTAGTGGTGACGCTTTATTTACATAGACCCTTGAACAAAACGCCCCACGTGGCTGAAGAGTAATTTCCGGGCCTTGTCGTGTCGCGTCAGTGACCAAATCTTCCTTAACTATCCCATCTAGCAGGCATCAAGCCCGCCAGCCCCCTTGAGCTTTCAACTTCGCTGCACTGCACTATTTACGTCTCTTGGGTTGGGTTGGCTAGGTAATAATAAACCCCCACTCATCATCGTATCATTCACCATCTAACCATCGTCTCATAGACTGCTATGGCCCATCAGAGTCGTGTCAAAGGTCCAGGGATTTCTACCGCCAAAGCTCCCGCTCCCGTGCCCGCCGTCCGTGACGTCTCTGACTGGGAGGTCTTCACTGATGACGAGTCTGACAGTGACACTTCTCAGAACACTGTCGATTTCATTGAGCCCCCTCCTGCCTACAAGGTAGACGATCCCGGTTTCGTGGTCAACAGACCCACGCTGGGTAGACCGACTTTGGGCAGGCCTGTTGTTGAGCGGCCTGTCCAGGAGAAGCGTCAGTCGTCGTGGCGACAATGGCTCAACAGGGATAAGGTCAGCCCGGAGGCGGCGGATGAGCCGACTCTACGTCCTGACCGAAGGGTGAGGCGTCATCGGTCTGAAACCGAGACTCCCGAGGAGCGGGAGGCGAGAAGATCAGAACGTCGTCGCCGACACAGGGAGCATGAAGAGCGTGGTCGCGCAGACAAGGACCGCCATACTCGTGACAGAAGCCGAGCAGGTAGTCCAAGCACGCGACACAGACGACACAAGCGACGCGAAGGTGAGGAGAGAGAAGAGAGAAGCGATGAGAAAGAGTCTCGTCGCCTCTCACGGAGGTTCCTTGGACGAAGTGATGAAGAGGACAAGGAACGGGAGAGGGAGAGGGAGAAGCGCAGGTCTATGAGAGAACGACCTACTCTTGACAAGAGACACTCTACCTCTGCCTCCATCAGGCATCGCGACCCTGAGTATGCCGAACGTGAGAGAAGATCTAGTCGCGTCGATGGTGAGAGGCGACACAAGAGTAGTCGTGAGCACTCACGAGCCTCACATAGCCACACTCCTCGCGCTCCTGCAGAGGACAAACCTCGCGATGAGGATCGGGAGGCTCGGAGAGCAGAGCGTCGACGACTACACAACGAGCGCAAGGCAGCTACCCCTAAGAACAGTGACTCTGACCGCGGCGAGAAAGAGAGGTCATACACGAGAAGTGTTGATCCAGAGCGCACAAGTGAGCGACGCCATAGCCGACATCTCAGCCAACTTGACAACGACAACCGAAGAGACCGTTACAAGGACTATGAATCAGCCCGAGCCTCAATGAAGATCAAGACTCCGAGTCCAGGTTCAGATCCTGAGAAGGAGAAGTTGAGGATGCATGAGAAGGAGCGCGAGAGAGAAGAGGAACGGCAGAGAGAGCGTGAATGCGAGAAGGAGAATGAGCGCGAACGCATCCGCCTAGAGGAGAAGCGAAAGGCTGAAGAGAAGAAGAGGATTGAGGAGATGGAGAAGGAGCGTGAGAGAGAGCGACTTGAGGAGCAGAAGAAGCTTGATGAGAAGAAGAGAGCCGAGGACAGGCGACGTGCCGAAGAGAAGAAACGCGCTGAGGAGAAGCGTAAGCTCGAGGAGAAGAAGAAGTTGGTCGAAGAGAAGCGTCGCCTTGCAGAGAAGAAGCTCAAGGCTGAGAGTCGACGAAAGGCCTCTGAGGAGCGCGAGAAGGAGAAGGAGCGCGAGAGACTTGAGGAGAAGAAGAGAATCGAGGAGGAGAAGCGTCTTGAAGAGGAGCGACGTATTGAGGAAGAGCGAAAGCTCGAAGAGAAGAAGCGTCTGGAGGAGAAGCGCAAGGCTGATGAGAAGAGACGCGCTGATGTCCAGGAGAAGGAGCGCAAGCTCGCCGAGGCCAAGAAGCGTATCGAGGAGAAGGAGAAGCGCGCTGCTGAGCGCAAGGAAAAGGACGCTCGTCGTGCTCTCCGCAAGCAACAAAAGGAAGAGCAAAAGAAGAAGGATGCTGCCGCCGAGGAGCAAGCGTATGTCCCCCCATCCCCCTTACCATCTCTAGTATGTCATGCTAACATCATCACAGAAACAAGCCTCAAATTCTCGGCCCCAACAAGTGGCCCGCCCCAGGAGCACGACTCGGTCCCGCCCTGGGCCCCCTGAGACTAGCTACAGCTACAGCCCCAGCTACAGAGACCAAGCCGAAGCCGGCTGTTGTTGACGACTCTGACAGCGGTGTCGACTAAGCGAGGAACAAACAGTACATGAGGCGTTCGTTTTTTACCCGGGATGATCAAAGCGGTTTCTTTTTGATCTATGACACAACATCTCCACTCACAAATACTTGAACATGAACTTGCAGGATGAAAGATTCCTGGACGGTTCAACCGACTAATGCGGCTTTGGAAGAAGCCTATCTTATACCCTGACTGATGAAACAGTCACAACTCCACTCAAAGAAATACTTTAACGCTAATGCTCTGTATGAGTATAATATGAATATGAATGATTACGAACACTTTTGTTTCTCTCGTGACTGACGTGATGACTTTTGGATGTACTTGGATTACTTGATTCTAACTGCGCCTCCATCGACGATGAGTTCCTGACCTGTTACAAAGCCAGCGTTGGCCATATACTCAACAGCCTGAGCAATATCCAACGGTCTTCCAGCTCTATTCGTAAGGTGATCCTCAACGTCCTTATCCTCATTCAAATGCGCCCACTCAATACCCTTCTCATCGCCCTCTTTCGATTCATGACCAGCCTTGATCCGACCAGGTGCCACCAAGTTCACCCTGATTCCGAAGGGCTGCAGACTAACTGCCATACTATGCGTGAGACCCTGCAGACCAGCCTTTGCAGAGGCATAGCCCTCTTGATTTGGATCGCTCTGCTTTGCGCGGAACGACCCTATGTTGATGATGCAAGGCCCAGCAGTGCTGTGGCTATCATCCGTCACAGGCTCTGTATCCTCCTCATTCTTCATGAATGGGATACAAGCCTGCGATACCACAAACGGCGCCGTAAGATTCGTCTCGATGTACGCCTGCCATTCCTTCAACGTCTCTCTATCAACCATTGTCTTTCCATCTTTCCAATGCGGTGACGCAATACCTCCATTGTTGATGACGACGTCGATATGGCCATCTAGAAACTTTGCTGCTTGCTGAATCTTTTCGTAAATCTCATCTGTGTTGCGCAAGTCACAGATGGCCGAACCAACGGCTTTGGAGTCATAGTAGGACTTGAGATGAGTGCGCGTTGTGTGAGCGAGTTCCTGCTCGTCTATGTCGAGGATGAAGACGCGGTACTGCTTTTCGAGGAAGTAACGTGCGAGGGTGCGGCCGATACCACGGGCTCCGCCGCTGACGACGGCTGTTTTTGGCATGATGATGGTGTTGTAGTGAGGTTTGATCTGGTTCATGTGAAGGCGAGTCAAGTGGTAATATCGTCAGTGATAGGGCGTCATGAGCACGTGCTGAAGACGTCACGCTACGTCATTGAATCCGAATTCCTCAAAGGAAATGCAGGGCGATAACTTCTTATCGCCATGCATATTATTTAGTGTGTTGATGCTGGTTGTCCATTGCAGGCAAGGCGGCAGAGAGGAGTTCCTTCATCGTGGCCATTTCGTAATAATGAGGAGGAGTATGTGACTGTCTTGCGACGAGTTAGGAAGACAGAACTTGAACAGCCTATTTTCGTTTGGCATGGTTTCCGGATAAACTGAGTAATGGCCATTTTATGAATGTTTTGGGCGTCTGTTCTAACTTATCGTGATATGCACGAGATGAGATTCTGCCTCGGCGGCTAAATCTGGTACATGATTGGTTATAACCGAACTGTAAGGCTTCAGCTCAGACGTTTCGTGAGGCTGAAAGATAGATAGCGTTTCCCCTCATCGGCCGTTTCCGATTTTTTCATTTACATATCTTCGACACAAGATTGGGCCCGCAACTTGTATCAAACGGGTTTCGCATATATTCAATCCTGAACGATGGAGGGGTCCTCCATACGCGTTACGCGAGCTGCATCACGACCACATCAGGCTACTCGTCTACTAGATATTACCGGCACCGCATTTCCTCCTCCAGGCATCGACAGTATTATCTCTGCCCCGGAATTCACGAGGCAAGGTTCTCCAGAGGGCATCATAACTCTTCACGATGACCCTGGCGCTGCCGTCGACATCTGTTTTGTACATGGCTTGATGGGAGATCGTGTGAGGACATGGACAGCGGAAGGGGAGTTAGAGCCATGGCCAAAAACGCTTCTGCCGTCACAGCTCGACAAAGTCCGTGTTCTCACTTATGGATACAATGGGGATGCGTTGACAACCTCGCTGAGAAATGGAGAGAGCCCCGCTGATCGCGCAGCAAATAATCTTCTAATTGATTTGACGATGGAACGGACCGCGGGTAATGCATCATCGCGGCCTTTAATCTTAGTCGCGCACAGTCTGGGTGGTATAATCTGCAAGTTGGCTGTGCTAATGTCACGAGATAATGCCAATAGCCACCTCCAAGGTGTATACATGAGCCTGAAAGGAATCATGTTTATAGGAACTCCCCATAAAAGATTACAGATGTCTGGTTGGAGGGGTCTTGCAACTTCATTGTTTGTGTCTCCAATTACCACAAAGGACGATCAACTATCCGAACTCGAATCAGATTCAGCGTTACCTGAGGTTACCCAAGAGAGATTCAAAGCTTTGATAGAAGACCAGCGAGACAGGGGCAGGCCGATCGTTACGCAGTCTTTCGTTCGGGAGACCCTGTATAGCAACATTGGACTCACCGTTTCAATAGAGTCAGCGAAGTTACCAGGCGATGAACCTATTCCTATCAATACCAGTCTTATAGATACGGTGCGCTTCAAATCCGTTCATGACGCGGGATTCCAGAAAGTTGTCAATGTAATGCAGCTGTGGATATCGGAAATTGGTGGGAAGCAACACCCTCATTCAGTCTCATATAATGCTTACCGTAACCAGAAGATATGCGAAACGCACAGCCACAGATTGATGGCTCCAATAACGACGCCATTCAAACCGGAAGGTCTCTGAACAGAGGCCGGCTTTCGCGCCGTGCGCCCCTTTTTCCTCCATCGGTCATGGCACCAGTGCAACGGCCTCCCAGTCCTCTTGAAATCGTCGATGTGCCCACAGAAAGGCCTTCTAGATTAAGTCCATGCTATATCATGTGTTCTATCATGGCCCTTGTCGTTATCGGAAGTGGTACTCTGGGAATTTACTATACGATCCGTTTCGATAGGATGGGAGATGGCTTCACAGCTGCGAGCTGGATCGTTGCCATAGGCGCTATGGCGTTAGCTGGTCCGATGGCTCGACATTACCCCCATTGTTCATGCTGGCGCCCGACAAGGCCGTACTACCATGCGGTGCATCGAATCAGCACACTGCCAGTATCATGAGGTACATCGTTATGGGATGCCGAAGGCATAAATAAATAGAACTGAGACTCAATATTATATCCACTTACCATAGCATACTTTCATAACAGACTTCCTAAACCCTTTCCATTGGACAGTTCCATAACGTACTTCTATAATAACATTAAGAACATAATTTATAGTTAATAATAATTTCTTATCGCGGTGCATATTATGTCGTCCACCGATGCATATTGTTCAGTTTAAGGCAATGTGGCAGAACCGTTTTTTCAAGCTCAGTTAAGGCTTCCATCCAACCATTGCTCGCACAGCTTGAGTCATAGCACCGACTTGCTTATTCGTCTTGACCGATTTGCCTTTGCTATATCTCTCTCTGTAAGCGATCCTGTCCTCGCCTACAATTCGTTAGCCTATGATATCAACCCTCAAGTGACGGAGAGCGGTCTTACCAAGCAATGCTTTGACCCAATGCTTTGGTGCTGCCTTCTGTTGTTCATCCCACACAGTCAAAAGATAGAGGGCAGTAGTGCCGTATTCGGTCTGATGCTGATGCACGGAAGCATTAAACTCCGGATTGACACGCTTGGCGAGGTCGAGCCGAGTTTTAGTTGCTTTGGCCGCAGTTTCGATTGTCACAACTTTGTCTTTACGGCTGATCTTATCCAGACCAAGATCGCGTGACACGGGATCAAAGACAGTAGCATCGAAGTGTAAATCATCACCGAAGAAGATGTCGTTTCGAGTGAGAGAGCCATCGACCTCGATCTGGTCATGCTGAGCCAGGTCTCGGAGATGGAATGTTTCGCTAGGTCGATTTGAAGTGGAAATATTAAGCTGAAACACCATGTTGACGGCATCGATGCAGAAGCCGTCTTCGAAATTATAAGCGGCTTGGGCTGCATGGTTGATCATGTCGTAATTGATGTTTGCGCCATCGCGTGGAAGGTAACCGTGGTTGGCGAGAGCATTTAGGCCTGGGCATGGTGATCTACCTGTAGTAAGACACAATATTAGCATTTTGGCTAGATGTTCCAATCGATATGGAAGGCTTACTGTCATAAGGCCCGGCGGCACGGAATTCATGGCCCTTTGGATCTGGCAGTGCAGAGGCCGCGATTGCGAAGAACGCTGAAGAAAAAAGAAAAGCTTTCATTCTGCAAGACAGTACTATTTGGGGTTTCGAGTAATTATTTTTCTATAACTAGGGGGAAATGCACATATTTAATGCTTTTAATTTCTTTTATTACTGCGGTATCTTTCATTTTTGCATCTAATCCTGTCGAAAGAATACGCTGATCTTGGTCGGCGTATTGCGTGTTCGAGGCGTATTACTAGCGGTAAGCGTATCGCAGGCGTATCGCCTCAGTTACAGGGGGGTTAGTGCAACGGACGTACCACTTTACACGTAGTCCTGATTGACTTTGAGTCCATCATTTCACGTATGCCAGTTTGGCAATCTCATTAGCTGCTACATCACGCCCCCTCTTCCCTGCTTTGATCCTATTACCCAGACATTTTGCTCGTCGCTGTAAGAAATTCTCACCACAGCCATCTATTCCTTTCATGAAGGCGCCCAACAAGCACTCACTCGTCCAGTTGGGCGTTGATCCCTTACACCCCCGAACCCCAATGCCTCTTGTCTCAGCTAGAGCACCATAGTTGTAGAGGTCGGCCCACAGCGGAAGTATAACTTGCGTAACGCCGGCTCTTAACAGTGGTCAGTAATTACCTGCGGAATAACCTTGAGCATTTACTTACGCAAGGGCTTCATGATAGCAGTTCGAACCGCCATGATGCACTGAAGTAACAATGTTTCCAGTATCGAGAAGTGATGACGGGTCTGCTGCTAGCCAACTTGGCATCTTTAGTCGCTCGCTGTCGAGATAGGGCTTCAAGTGCACCAAGAAATCATCGGAGAAGTCTCCTAGCTTGTTGAATTTCCACAAGACCTGATTCTCAGTAGATGATAGTAACGCTGCTATGGCGACCGCCATAACTTCAGCACGGCTTTCGTCATACTACCAAACTTTAGCTACCATTGCATTTGCTGTGACTTTTAAGACCTACAGCGAGATTACTGCCGAGGTTAATGAGTACTGTAGGAGCTTTCTTAGCCAAGTTGCTGTTTCAGGGTCCTGTTGATCAGCCGCTGGTCCCGACAGAATCATCGGCCCAGCACAGGTGACGTTTGGTGGAAAACCCTGATGATGGGCTATTTCTATTAGCGTGAGTCGATTTCTTGGATGGAATGGCTTACGCAGGGTATTTCCAGAATCTAGTCAAAAGTGGCTGAATACCCAAGAAGTGGTCTACAAGAGTATTTGGCATGATGAAAGCATGTTGCCTATTTCTTGTGCGCGTGGCATCTATTGCTGGTCGGAACCAACTGTCGAGCACGATAGCAGCCGGGTCAACCTCATCGATAATGGTACCAAGCTCATAGTACAAGTGTACATGATCTTCAAATGTCCATGGCGATATCCAGAGCTGTATGTGCTCGGCCAAAGTAGCGATACCTCTCCATCCGGGCGGGGATATGAAGCTTCGACCTTCCCTGGCGTTGCCTGCACAAATGTCAGACCTGTGAGACCGTGAAAGACAATGGTTCTAGTATGCGGAGTTTTAATCTTGGCGAACGGGGAAACCCGTTTCAGCTTTTGCTCGATGGCCGGAAATGAAGCAAAATGAACTTCTATGTCTGGATAGTTCTCTAGTAATGCTGATGCAGTTGCAAGATGCACATTGGATAGACCATGCTCGCTGTTTGTGAGGAAAAGCACGATTTTGTTTCTTCCTTGGACATATGGCGCATGTTCTGTTGAGGTCTGGTGGGATAGGAAGCAAGCCAGAGGCACAACGAGCAGGGCCGTGAAGAAGAGAATACGGGCAAACATGGCGAGCCCTATGTTCACTGCAATTGTTTCTGCTGCTATTCACAGGTCAGTTATAGCAGCAGTGATTTGCTTCATATTTTGCACAATAAGTCACGGCCAGTGTCTGCCTGCCCCCGCTTCAACTCATGTTCCGCATTGTACTTGGTGAACATCGCTTAGCCGATTCCACCGGCTCCTCTAGCTAGTCAGCCATTCAAAACACCTCGCTTTAAGAGCTCTGTCCTCTGAAAAGATTAGCTCATCCTTAAACTGCTCCCTTGCCAGGGCAGAGGAGGGGCACTGAAAACCCCGCACCACAGAGGAAGAGCAGGGAATGTAATCCTCTGCATGCTACCTTGCTAACCAGCTTGGCATCTCGCTTGTTTATCATGGCGGCAACTCGTACAGACCAACAAATTTCCTCCGCATCATGGCACTCACTGCATGAATTTGCAGAGTCTGTAATCTCTAAGGCAATGGCGGCTTTGCTCAATTACCTACCCTTCTTCAGGAAGAAAGAGGAACGTCCTCTCCCGGGCATTGTTGAGTCAGATGACATCATTCCGGTGCACTTGTTCGACGATACTGCAGCGGCGCGGGGAATCGTGTTGGTATGGACTTTGCAGTTCGAAGACGTATTGTGCCCCAATAAACTGAACAATGCCCTGTCCAAACTTTTTGAGATGGACGGATGGCAGAGATTAGGTGGGAGATTTCGCCAAAGGGTATGGCTTCAAAACCCTCCCAAGTTTGTCGATATTGACCCGCATACAGTCAGACGGCGGACTCGAGATACATGTCCCGCGAGAATTTACAGAAGAGCGGCCAGCAGTTTATTTCACCAAAGAAGAGTTTGACACCCCGATGTCAGAACATCCGCTAGCTTCACGATTACCCAAGCCAACTGGTACTACCTCTACTTATACTGGACCGAAAGATTTCTGTGCCCTTGGACTCCGCCCCGAGACGCCTCGCAACATGGACGACTTTGTTCATTCCGACATACCTCAATTCTGTCTACATGTCCAAACTTTCACTGACGGTACTCTTGTCAACTTGACGTTTTCCCATGTGACAACTGACCTGATGGGGCTGTCTGCCATATTCGAGGCTTGGAGTCAGGTCCTCGCTGGGAAGCCAGAAGCTGTCATCCCAATGCCAGGATACCGGAAAGATGTGTTTGACGACATGCTCAAGTCGCCGCCCAAGGAGCGCCATGTTCTTGCAGACAAAATTCTTGATGGCTGGCGTTTCAAAGTCTGGGGCTTGCGGAGCTTGTATGAATCGTGGAGATCCGGCAACATTCAATCGCGGACTCTGTGTATACCGAAAGATACAGTCAGCAGGATGATGCAGCAAGCGAGAGGCCACCTGTTAGAGGAAACAACAAATGGCAAACCCTTCATCAGCGAGGGAGATGTCTTCGCCGCTCTCTCTTGCCTCATGTTAGCCAAGTACCAAGGCCGAGGCACGACTCGAGAGCTGGCAACTATCATGGCTGTCGACCCTCGAAGTCGAGCTCGATCGATATTCTTGCCAGACAAGGCATACGTACAGAACTCTCCTACCAATGCCTTTATGTTCTGTCGCGCCAACGAGATCTTGGACCTGCCACTGGGGAAACTTGCTCTCCAAGTGCGAGAGGCCATACAAGCACAGACCACAGAGGAACAACTGAAAGCCTCCACAGCACTCTCAGTGGAGTCTATGAGGACAAACAACATGCCTGTAGTCTTTGGAAGCACCAACATGGCTGCCCAGTTCATGTCGAATTGGAGCAAGGGAGATCTCGCTGAGAAGTTGGACTTCAGCCCCGCGATAGAACAAGAGGTACGCCCCGAGGAAAGAAGGGGGAAGAGGGGACATCCTGTGTATTATCAAGCTTCTGATCCTGGACACAATACCGTCTCCGCCATATCAAGCGTGTTTGTGGTGGTTGGCAAGGATTATGAAGGGAACACTTGGTTTTCAAACTCGTTGCCGCAGAAGATGTGGACAGAGTTGATGGATTACCTTGAACAGCTCAGCCATACTGATAGAGCGTCTAAACTGTGACCCTGATAGCTTGGATAGTTTCGGTTCAGCTTTTGGTTTAGATGAGAGAGCGGCTTTGTTTTGTTCAATGATGATCTTGGTATAGCTGCTATAGCATGGCACTTCCTCCGATGAAGACTGTGACACATTGACATGTGAGCGAACTGCACTCTATTCAATCGCTATCTATATCTAAGGACATTACCAGAACTCCCCGCTTGTTCGCACCACAGTGGTCATATAGGTTTAATAAAATTGCGAGACTTCCAGAATCTTCTTTGAGATATTGTTCAGTCACGAAGAGCAGCCTGTGCAAAAAGCACCGGAGTCAGTCCCAGTAGAGACATGGATCCCCAAGCCCATGAATTCTGCCTGGGGAATCTTAAGACTTGCCAATACGCCGCCATCGTCAAACCAACTCGTAAGAAGGCACGGTCAATCAGCGGGGCTTTCACGATGATTCCTGTGGTCGTTACGTCGATGCCGTGCGTGAGAATTGATTCGGCTAGAACGCCAACCGTAGCCAAGAGTAGCACCGTGTTCTGCTTGCCGAGCTTGACAGGTAATGTTTTTAGGCCTTCTTTGGTATCTTCCGGAATATCTCTGATGTCGCAGGAGGTCTCACGGAAGAACTGGTACAAAACGGCGAGATAAAAGCTTCTCGCCCGTGTATCTCTGTCCGTACATTGGAACGCATCTTGTCGACAATAATAGGCCATGCTGGCTTCAGAACAAACACTCGCCATACAGTAGGCCACAACCAATGACTTTGCCTCAAATAGCTGGGAACATTAGAGATATATAATAGATGAAAGTTGAGTACTGTACTTACAAGAGTCTTGGGTTTGCTTAAAATCCAGCCCTTCGAGGTGGTGTACAATGGTACGCAGGGGATGCCCCAGGCCAAACCAAGAGGTAGGACACGGTATATGTCGTATATGGTGTGAACGTCCAACGTTACAGTACAGACCAGGACGATGGACCAGAGGCCATATAACCAAAGGTTCCATATCCACTTGGAAGGTCGGTTTGATGGCGAGAGATCTTTGTAGGTATCCATGGCTGAAGAGGAGGATGATTAGTAACATGTCCTTAAGATGAAGCTAAATAGGGTCAAGAGTATGACTTGCAGTCAACGACAGCTGAAATGGTGCCGATAAGTCCGAGCAGAGTTACAGGAAAATGATACGAGCCGGTTGCAGTCTGTATAGCACCTACGGCTGGAGCCAGATGCCCCAGCCCCATCAATGCAGGCATTACACCGAGGCTATAGAAGGTATTCGTCCTGGACATGCTTGATGTTGAACAAAGCAGAGAGTGTGATCAGCAGATGGACAGGTTGTCAAAGGAAAGATACTCGGTAAATAAACGTCATAAGGGCAGGAAGAGAAGGGAAATACAACTTAGGATGCGGTGCCATGATTTCACGCGCACAATTGCCGATGCTTCCTCCTTCCTTCACTGACACCTGTCGGCTTCGGGTATCAGACAGCTAGTCTACCAGTGATCCACGGCCACTCCAACCCAAACTCCTCTCGCCAAGCGGTTCCGTCATTGACCAAGAGCCATCAGAAGTCCCACCAGGCCCGACAGGAGCATGTAACTGATGTACCGCCCAATGAATACGCGATAAGAATGCTATCCAATCGCTGACACCTTGTGACAAGGATATCTCCGACCAAGGTTGCCCGCCCTCGTGATGTAAGCGAAGTCGTGCAGCAGACTCTGAATCATGACAAGTTCTGTCCAAGGAGTCGATCCGACCCTGAATAAGACTCTTGCATACCGAACAAAATCGATCGTCGCCAGGCGGCAGCATTCTCATAGAGACCATTGGCTACTCAGGTTCTTGGGGTTGGATCCTAAAAAGTGACGGTCGCATCCTCGAGGTGGGGCGGGGATTAACAAGATATTGTGGTCTTTACTCCAGTCAAAGTTCTTTTGCCCTTGACCTCATTCCTCACTTTAGCGAGACCTTTACAAGCAGCTTTGACCTCCACTTTTGGGACAATTCATGATTCTTTCCAGTCCCAGGCTTTGTCACAATGGCCGTTGATCTCGCTACCACCGTCCAGGCAGTTCTGCCTCGGATTATTGTTTACACAATCATTGGTACCACTGCAGCATGGCTGTTACACCTTATGCAACCCGCTTTTCAAGCGGCGCTCTCTAAGGATTACCACAAGTTCAACTGGGCTGGTGATAAAAAAGGTGTCGGTACATTCATGAAAGCCTCATATGAAGTTGCCCTCAAGCCTAGAGAGTATTTCAAAGAGACTCATCGCAAGGTCAGCTATGCCGTTTTTCTTTTTGGGCCCAAAACTTATAAGATTAGATACTTGAAGCTGGTCATGGCGGTATTCAACTCGTTCCAATTCCCCACTGCAGCACGGGCTTCATGCTCATGGTGCCCAAGCAGCTCCTCAATGAATATGTCAAACAACCCGAGAATGACATTTCTCTCAAAAGATACACCCTACAAGCCCTTGTTCCTGATTACACTACCCTTGGTCCTCATATCGTCATTCATCCCGTCTACAGAAATGTTGTTCACAAAGAGCTCTACCAAAAAGTCGCGGATAAAATGCCCATGGTCAACGAGGAGATGAAGGCTGCTCTAGATGACAATGTCGCCTCAAAGCTTGACTCCAATGGTGTTGTGCAGATAAATATGTGGGATACAGCCAGTGCTATTCTCAGCAGATCTGCAAACCGGATTATCTCAGGTCAGCCTCTGTGTGACAACAAGGAGTATAGAGATGCTACCGCTGAATACGCCGCCACATTCTTTGCGTCAGCGCTGTACGCCCGCTTCATCCCACCATTTCTTCGCCCGTAAGCAGAACCAAGACATTGATTTCTTGTTATTTGTTATGATATGATGCTGACACTCTACAGGCTTCTACTGCCTTACATGTGCCGCCCGTTGATGCGATGCATTGAGACAGCTGCCAAGCACGCGACGCCCGTGCTGAAGGAGCGTATGGCCATTATCGATGCAGCTGAAGAAAAGGACATTGAACCAGATCTGCCTGTAAAGTCCATGATCTACCACTTATTCTTGACAGCGGCTGATATTTCCCAGAATGACATGCTGAGCGCCATCATCTTGGCCGCCAAAAAGGACCCCAACGGCCCGTCAGAGTACGAACCAATGGTCATCGTCGCCAGAATGATGGTTCTAAACTTTGTCCAATCGTACACTAACCTCGTTACAATGACCAATCTGGTATATGATCTCATCTCACTCCCCGCAGGCGACTACGAAGCCATGATCAGCGACTTGCGTGCCGAGATAAGCCAGGAAATGGCCAAAGGCGATGCATTTTCACATGAATTCTTCCAAAGGCTGACGCTAATGGACTCACTCATCCGAGAGAGCATTCGCTACAACCCAATCGGCGAGACGGGCATTGAGCGAGCCGTGGGTAAACAGGGCGGCTTCACTTTCTCCAACGGCATCCATGTGCCGCAGGGTGCCATCCTTGCTGCACCTATCAAGGCCTATCAGAGAGATGAGCGGACATACCCTGGCGGGTTTAATCCCCGTCGATCCATGGAAGATCCGGAGCATCCTAAGATGACGGACATATCACCGGATTTCTTGAACTTTGGGCTTGGAAGGGGAGCTTGTCCTGGAAGGTTCTTCACAAGTAACTTGCTTAAGCTTACGTTGACGCATTTGCTTATGGATTATGACTTTGAGAGACTGGATAAGAGGCCGGAGAATGTTCGGAAGGTCACCATCGATGAGCCATGCGGACGATTCCTCATTACGTTGAAGAAGAGAAGCCATGCTTGAAATGGCATAGATAGATCTCGGCATGTATGTATCTACCTAGAGCAAACTGCAGTAAGAAATTAGTCTCTTACACGGCTCGATGCAGCAATGAGTGACCGAATCGTTAGGTCTGATCGCAGGTTACTACTAGACATTACAGGCCGAAGCCCAAATGTCTCAGCAGACAAACTCTCAAGCATGGATGAAGATCTTGGAAGTTCAAAGGATCAGCTCCTCCTCTCTAGTCAATCGTTAGCCCCTCCAATGACATATTTCATCTTTATGATTTCGTTTTCCCAAGAGCTATCCCCCGCTTACAACAGTGCTACCCCGCATAGATAAAACATGGACGTTGATCCTTCACCCCGCATAGCACAAGGCAGCAGAATAAAAACCTTGGCAGAGAACATCAGAAAAGGACGAATGCAGCGACCCATATGCATACTGTAATCTAATCCCTCAAACTCATGATCTTGATTGAGGATAATGCAAGCCAAGGTTCCAAGATAATTTGGTACTTTTGTAAATTCCCGCTTACTCCTCACCTATGCAGTGGCAACCAGCATTGTAACCCAGCAGTTCATGATGAATCCTCACGGACAAACTCCAGCAGGGCATTTGTCACTTCGGCTCGTCTCTCAAGCATGATCCAGTGTCCTGCTCCTTCGAGAACCACTTCTTTGTAGCCCTTGCTCGCATATGGTGTGATACCCCTCCCAATCTGATCCGCCCGTGTAACCATATCTCCACCACCGCAGATACCAAGAACTGGAACTTGGAGCATGCGTTGCTCATCTGTCAGTGGATTCTCGTCCTCTGCTTGGATCCCACGCATGAGGGAACGGTAGTAGTTGAGCAGGCCCTTGATGGTGTCCTTGCGTCTGTTTAGCTCGAGCCAACGGGTCTTGTCTTGGTCCGTGAGAAATGGGGGGAGGGGACATGTCTTGTCAGAGGTCAGCCATTCTCGTGTTCCGTTGATTGCTGCAAGACCTGTTATCCATAGGGCATTGTCGTCGGCGTATGCGAGGTGGAAGAATGACTCTAGCTACAGCAAGTCAATGGATTAGTTCAACAGCACTGGGTCTAACACATACATGATCAAGAATAAGTCGCTCGGCATCATATGAGTTGAAGAAATACCAGTAACCCAACTGCATGTACCCAAGCTCCTTCTGACTCCAGACATTCAGCCCATCAATGTCAAAGAATACTCCAGGCGCTGTATAGCCAGCCGACATGAACACCAGCTTGGAAAATCTCTCAGGATGCCAAACAACAACTCTAGACATGACCATAGATCCCCAGTCGTGTGAGACACCAATGACTTTGTCAATCTTCTCATGATCTAGCAATTCTATGAAGTGCCCACTGAGACGCTTCAAATTGTAAGCTTCGAGGTCAGCGCGCTTGTCGGAATCGCCGTAGCCAAGACAGTCTGGGGCAATGACTCCATAACATGCTTCTGAGAGGTCCTTGAATTGATATCGCCAGTCGTAGCGCGAAGACGGGCAACCGTGAATGAAGAGAAATGTTTCTTTGCTGTCTTTGGCGGGGATGTAGTCGTAGGCATAGGTATCACCGTCGCTGGTGGTGAATCGCTTGTCAAAATTGCCCATGATCGAAAGGAAGTAAGCGTCAGCAATGAGATTTGCGAATCAGAGGCGAAACACTAATTGAACTGTGATTGTTTGAATCGCTTTGTCCGAGTCAAGAGAGCACTCAAAGTCAGAGCTATAAAAGCTGCGGGTAGCTGTGCGCTAAAACTCAGTGAGCTGGTGCCTATTATTCACTGGCCCCGCCGTCAGATATTAGCCCCTACGGGTGTCTCGGACAGAGCATCACAGCAATTACAAAACCATCACCAGCAAAGCAGGCCGCGCTGATAACCTTTGCTCATAACCTAGTCTCGCTACCAACTTCACAGCTCTTCGCAATATGGCATCAATATTAGAGCCTCCAACTCCTGAAATGCCGACAGCATCAACGGACCACGAAGAAGTTCTTCGAAGCACAGCCGAAAGGTGAGACAAAACGTCCGAGTATACCTCACATGGTGACCGAATTAACTTACCAGTAGTAAGCCCTCAGACCCCGAAGCAAAAGAAGATGGCATAGCCTTCTGGACGAAGCACACCAAGACGGTTCTCATATCTCTTCTCAAAGCCGTTGGGGATTACACTCCCGAACAACAAGCTGCTCATCTCGAGTTCCTTGACAACTATATCATCCCGACCATGGGGCGTGCGCCTGAAAAGGACCACGCAAGATCACTCCTGACCCCAAATGGCTCGCCATTCGAAACCAGCCTCAACAATAGTGACAGCGGCAAGTCATGCGTCCGTTTCTGCTACGAACCCGTGTTTCCAGGCTCAGATGGTGTCACTGACGATCCCATTCCAAGGATTGCCGAGAAGACGGGTGCTGATCTCCGCTGGTTCAATCAGTTTGCTGCCGAGTTCTATCCATCCGAGGAAGATGCTGTGATTCTAGCGGAGAAGATGCCGAAGGACACTATTCGCATCCCCAAGGTATTTCTAGCCTTCGATCTCAAGGAGGACAAGCAGACTATGAAGGCGTACTTCTACCCTGTTATCAAGTGGATGACAGCAAAGCAAAACTCAGATAGAGCTGGATTTGACCTCATCCGACGACTTGACCCTCTTGGTCCATCATTTGGGCCAGCTATCGACATGATAGAGCGGTACCAGAGCAAGCTGTACCAAGATCCACCATTAACCGTGGTTATTGGTATTGACTGCGTAAGTCCCGAAGAAGGTGCTCGAGTCAAGATCTACATTGAACCCCAGTCCAATACCTGGGAAGCAGTTGTACAGCACGTCACCCTGGGAGGCCAAATCACAGATAAAACGACAATGGAAGGTCTAGCGATCCTTCGCGATATGTGGCATCTGCTCATAAACGAGCCAGAGGACAAGGAGTTTGATGAGAGGTTCTCAAAGAAGATATTAGAAGATAAACCTGACGTTAGCGGAGCGTGCTTCAGCTGGGAACTCAAGCCTGGCCAGGACATCCCCGAGGTCAAGATATATGTGCCTTTGAACCAATACTTCAAGAACGACAAAGATGCTACAGAAGCCATGGAGAAGGTGTTTAAGAAGAGGGGATGGGCTTGGGGTATAGAGGGCATATATAAGAAGATTGTATCGGATGCATAGTAAGTGACTACTGACCAAGACGGCTATTATACTGACAGCTGCAGTGGGAATGATGTAATTGACGACACGGTCACGACACCAACTGAGCATACCTTTGTCTCATTCAACTTCTCTCAAAAGAAGGGGGTGTACATGACAACATATGTGGCCCCATTTGTGAGGTTTCCTTAAAACGGGCATCGCGATGTTGGAGAACCGGACTTGGTAACAAATAATTGGAATTGACTTGCAATATCGTATTGAGATTTACAGCGCTGAATGTGCCTGTCATAACGTCTGATGCTCCTGAAGAGGGTGTTTCTGTTAGCTATAGTGAATGCAGCTGTGTTGATGACGAAGTTGTTGATGTAGTTCTGGCGTTTAGCTGCCTAATAGCTATAACCTATAACTATTCTTGTGATGGGAGCCTGTATCTTGAGGAGTGTTTCTAATATTAAGTTAGAGAGCTATAATAGGTAACTAGGGTAGCCTTTTTATCCTTTAGTAAATATATTTAAGTTCTCTTTATATATTAGATATAATTATTAGATAGGCTAAGAAGCTTATTTTAGGTAATTATATTAGGTAGCTAGTATA